>JAAGAY010142440.1:0-40321 GCA_011801015.1 Ardeotis arabs
AGAAGTATGTTGTGCGGGACAGTGTGAAAAGCGTTGCACAAGTCCAGGTAGATGATATCCGTTGCTCGTCCCTTGTCCACCGATGCTGTCACCCCGTCATAGAAGGCCACCAAATTGGTCAGGCACGATCTACCCTTGGTGAAGCCATGTTGGCTGTCACCAACCACCTCCTTGCTCTCCATGTGCCTTAACATGATTTCAAGAAGAATCTGCTCCATGGCCTTGCCAGGCACAGAGGTGAGGCTGACCAGCCTGTAGTTGCCCGGGTCTTCCTAGTTCCCCTTTTTAAAAATGGCTGTTATGTTCCCTCTCCTCCAGTCATCGGGGACCTCACCAGACCGCCACGATTTCTCAAATATGATGGCCAGTGGCTTGGCAACTTCATCCGCCAGTTCCCTCAGGACCCGCGGATGGATCTCATCAGGTCCTGTGGACTTGTGCACCTTCAAGTTCCTCAGGTGATCCTGAACCTGCTCTTCGAGTACAGTAGGTGGTTCTTCATCCTCGCAGTCCCTGCCTGTGCCTTCCACAGCTTGGGTGGTGAGACAAGAGCCCTTAATGGTGAAGACTGAGGCAAAAAAGTCATTGAGTACATCAGTCTATTCTATGTCCTGGGTAGCCAGGACACCGGTTTCCTTCTGGAGGGGGCCTACATTTTCCTTTGGACTTTTTTTTGTCCCCTACATAGAAGCTTTTCTTGTTGCTTGTTATATCCCTGACCAGGTTCAATTCCATGCAGGGTTTAGCCTTCCTCACCTGATCCCTGGCCACCTGCGCAGCCTCCGTTTCCACCCTCTGTAGGCTTCCTTCTTTACTTTCAGTTGGTCCAGGAGCTCCTTGCTCATCCACGCGGGCCTCCCGGCCTTTTTGCCCGACTTGTCCTTCATCGGGATGCACCTCTGCTGAGCTTGGAGGAGGTGCTCCTTGATTGTGGACCAACTTTCCTGGGCCCCTCTTCCCTCCAGGGCCGCCTCCGATGGCCCTTTGCCCATCAGGTCCCTGAAGAGGCCGAAGTCTGCCTTCTTGAAGTCTAGGGCAGAGAGCTTGCCGTGTAGTTTCGTTGCTGCCCCGTGGATCTTGAACTCCACTGTGTCACGGTCGCTGCAGCCAAGGCTGTCCTTCAGTTTCACATCCCCCAGCAGTCCCTCCCTGTTGGTGAGCACAAGGTCGAGCACAGCACCCCTCCTTGTTGGCTCCTCTGTCGCCTGCAGGAGGAAGTTATCATCCGCGCATTCCAGGAACCTCCTGGACTGCCTGTGCCCTGCCGTGTTGCCTCTCCAACAGATGTCAGGGTGGTTGAAGTCGCCCATGAGGACCAGGGCTTGTGACCGTGAGGCTGCTCCTGTCTGGCTATAGAGCGCTTTGTCTGCTCTGTCCTCCTGGCCAGGTAGCCTGTAACAGACCCCCACCATAGCATCCCCTGTCTGCCCCCGTCCTCTGATCTTGACCCATAAGCTCTCTGTCAGCTCCTCCTCCATCCCCAGGCGGTGCTCCATGCACTCCAGCTGGTTGCTGATGTAGAGAGTGACACTCCCTCCTCGTCTCCCCTTCCTGTCTTTTCTAAAAAGCCTGTACCCCTCCATGTTGACGCTCCAGTCATACGAGTCGTCCCACCACGTCTCCGTGATGCCAACAAGGTTGTAGCCCTGCTCGTGTGCACGCATCTTTTTCCATATGTCTTACTCCATTTTATTAAGCTTATTTTTCCAGTTAATAGATATCTGTCTAGTGTTCGCTTTTGCTTACTTTTCTGGTACTGTACTGACTAAAGAGAGGTACTGGTCATCTTGACTATCACTCTGTTTCACTTTCTTCCATGCTGTTCTAGCGTTGGATAATTGAGCTATATTTAGTTTATCAGAGTTTTGAAAATTGAGCTTCATTCTGAATATAACATGGTATGTTTTAGTTAGAATACTTTCAAAGCTGTTTTACTACGTAGTTCTGCTTTATTAAAGCTGCTTTATGATAGTTTAGACTCTGCTCATAGAAGTGTAATATAAGGAAGTAAACAAAACAATAGAGCTGTCCACAGTGGGTTGGATTTCATTAACTTAGTTAAATAACTTAATCAGTTTTAAAACCTATTGAGCTAAATCTGGTTAAATGCCAGCGTCGAAGTAGAGCACAGTGATAGTCTAGATAGAAGTAAACCGTGTAGAACAGTTTGTTGCTCTTAATTTGTGTTGTTTTCATGAAAATGGTCACTGAACCTGTCAACATACTTGAGGCTTTGTCACTGCATATCTTACTAGGTGATCTACTGTTCAGCAATGAACTTATTCCACTTGCTGATTTCTTTTAAATTGGAAATCTAAGTTTTACAGATTCTGTAATTGTGGTCAGTGTCTTGTATCCATCTGGGGTTATTTGAATTTAAATGACAAGTTACTTGGGAATTGATTTATCGGTCATAAGCATTAGCCAGAGCATATTTCAGTATTTTGATAGGAAATATCTGTCAGAAATCAATTGTTCCAGTCAACAGTTACAGTCCTAGAAGTCTGAGAATAATCTACTGCCCTTTCTTAACTACTGGATCTCAGTGGATCAGAGATGTCAGTGTATTTGTTCTTCTGACATGTCTGTGAGATCGAAAAGTACAGCTCCCTCCATTCAGAGATGGAAAGGTTGAAACTCAGGCAAGTAAAATGACATACCGAAGATCATTGAAATGAATGTGGGAAAGCAGGGTCCTGTGTTTAAAGATCCCAGCTCTTAGGCAAGGATCTTCACTGCATGGACCAGGACTCTCCTGAGAGTTAATTTGGTCTTTCTAGCCTAGAGACTACGTAGAGAATGATATATGTTATCTACTCTATGTATTTAGAATTCATATTCTACTCTGAAATATAAAACATTATGTAAACCATGATTTATGGAGATAGATGGTCATCATTAGACTCTAGAGCTGAAGGGACTCCCTTCTGCTGTTATTTCAAAATTTTACCCTCTAATAAGATGAATATCATGTCTTTTGTATCACCCATTAGGGAGTTGAATTCTAAACTTTCTGAAAAGTGATGAGAAAAGCAAGTGGGTTAGTACAACACTTACATTCTAAATAAATTTGTTAAAATAATCTAACTCTTTATTAATGGTTTAGGTATTTATTTTTATCATTTTGCACAGCCCACCCTTTCTGTAATGATCTTGCAGTTGTATTAATCAGTAAATTTACGGAAACCGCATAATAAGCTACCACAGCTTGTCATAAAATGAAGTCAGTAAGCAGCCAAAGTACAGTTTCCATGGACTAGAACTTTCAAGATTAGCTGCAGCTTATCTACATTCTTAGTGTATTTAGGTCTGTGTAGTTCACATGTTCATAATTAAATTTCAGAAGCTAACATAATTAATTAAATATTTGAAATTTATCTTTGTCCAGGATTGTAACATAATATAAGAAGAGATAGATGGCTTTATCATCTTGTCTTTAGTGTTACTATTGGAGTTGACCTGTTAACAATCTTCATTAACTGAATTTTAAAAAATAAGTTTCACGTGCTTAGTCACTTGTAGAGGAACGCTTCATGTTTTTCTTGATGGTCAGATAACTTAGTTATCAGTGTGATCTAGTCTGAGAGAAATATCTACTCAAAAGCACTTAAAATGATACGTAGGTACGAAAGTGTGACAGTGATCATATTTTTAAATTACTTTTCTGTCATATTTCATTAATATCAAATATTTCATATTTTAAATAAATTTCTGCATACTGCTGCAAGAAACCAATGAAATAATCCAAGTTAAATAAGTATTTGTCATACAGCTTCAAATTCTGTATAGTTATCAGTCTGTCTCTATCAGTAATCATGAGTGTGTGAGAAAGAAATGCGATGTTTAGTAGATTTCATACAGCTATGCATTTGGAATTTAAAACTACTGGCTGTGTGTCGTATTTCTAACAGGTGCTAGTCTTAGAAATAAGGATTGGTGTATCAGCCTATTCTCAGGTGAAATATCTCTCCACTAGCTTGTTATATTTTTGTGCACATGATGTTTAAGGTTTCAGGGAGTTTAAAGACTTCTTTTGAGCTTTTATGCCATGAACTGTTTAAGGATGCTTGTCTAAATAACTGTCTTGCTTTCTTTATGCTACTTCTGTAGTTATATCATTTAGATATTATGAGGATAGTGGTGATCGGCATTTTAGTTAGGAAATGTTAAGTTCTATAGGGGTTTTTTTATGTTTTTTTGACTTTACTTGAAAAAGTTTAGATCGTAGTCCTGATAATTTTTTTTTAGGCTGAACTGAAATAGCACCATACCAATGCTAAAACTAGAACTAAAAGTATACAGTATTGGCTGTAATTAAGATTTATCAGAAACCCTGGAGTTTAGGAATGAGTGTTTTCATTTAAGGGCAATACAGAATATAATTCTGGAAACAGCTGTACTGGAAAACTGGAAACTTCATGACTAGATACTACTCTATGTAGGAACTGTATAGGAAGTATTCTTAAATTGAGTGGTTACTACATTATAATATACTACCTACCTAGTTTTCCACAGTATGATGAACATGTAAGCAAGCCATTAGAATAAATTGGTACTTTACCTCATTTTTATCACTAACCATCTTTTTTTTTCAGACAAAGTATTACTTAAGCTAGATGTTTTTCTTCAAATATGACTCAGGAATTTTTCTTGGGGTTTTTTAGGTGGGGAGGGTGCGAGGGGGTGTGTGTCTCTCTTCTGCCACCATGTGGGCCAAGTTATTTTATTTCTGGAATGCATTCTTCCTCTATTTCCTGGAAAAGAATATTATGTTTTGGGTTTTTTTTTTTTATTACAGGGATTTTTCTGCAGTTGTTTTCTACTAATTGCTGTCTTCAGAGCTGAATTTAACAAACTCCTCCTAATATTGTCAATCTTGCATTAATTGTCTTGGGAAGCTGATCAATTAAACAATTATGTCAATATTATTAATAATTATTTTATAGAGTATATTTATATATAATATATTATTTGTATACTATATATCATTAATTTTAATATTATATTAAATGTGAATGGTCTCATCTCTGTCCTTTTTTCCTGAATTTTTGTCAGCAGATCAACAAGAGGAAAAGACATGACTTGTAATTACTGTTCTTGCACTATACATTTCAAGATAGCAGAATGTATGTTGTTCAATTAATTTGTAATAGTAATGTTACTTTAACTTCTTCTCATAAAGCAAACCAATCAGAAATCTTTGAATAAGGTATACAGTTTTTACCAGAAGAATATGTAGACATAATACAGGAATGATACTTCTAACTGGAAATAGTCTGTAGTCATAAAATTCTTGGATAAGAAAAAAAAAATTGAGTTTTCTTATACTCTTTGCCTTCCTTTCATCTCCTGTAAACGTTTTAGTATGTGTTCCTCTTGATTTCCATGAAGACTGAGTGTTCCAGCAGGAACTAATCCAGTCAGCTTAAAGTATGTAAGTAATTTTAGAAGGTGAAAAAGCACAGGTATGGTTTTTTTCAGCTGTCTGTTCTGGAATCAAGTTATTGTTCTGCAGAAGCATTGAAGTTTTGTTTCAGTATGTGTTCCAGTGGGACTGCTGACTCTATTACATTTACATTTGATGGAAGTTAACCTGCTCTTTATCTACTGATGTAAACTAATCTACAATATACTTAATAATCATCTAGTTATGAATTTTAAATGCTCATAACTTTTTTTTCCTCTGGATACATCAAGATTTTAATTAACTTTCTCCATTTATGGAATTCAGAAGTTTAAGTATTCCTTACAGACTTGGTGTTTAAAATAACTTTGAATTTGATATCTAATTGTGTATGTCATTGGAAGGACACTTGTGTCCTCACTCTGACTGTGAGGTTTCTGGACTGTGTTGCTGATGAGCTGACTGAGAAAATGTATGGAAGTAAATGTTTTAGCACGAAAGTGTCCTTTATTCAGCATTTCTTGACTGTGGTAACACACATGATTGTCAGAAGGGGTCATTTTAAGGACAGAATTGAGGAAGTTTGCTGTATTTTTTGTTTGTGCCATGCTTGCCTACATCTGAAATAATATGAAAGTATCAATGGCTAGAATTTCAAAGGATTCTAGCAACATGGTCTTTTGTCAGTTTAAGAAGGAAGGTTTAAAAGGAGTCAAGTGTTTGAATTTTCAGAAGATTATCTGGCAAAGTGGTCGATTACTTTGTTGTCCTGTACTTGGACAACTTCCTCTATGGATAGTTCACTGACTGTGGCAGTCAGTTGTAAAGGGAAGATCTCATTGGAAAATCAAGTTTTGTGTAGGGGAATCAGTGAGTTTGTGGAAGCAGACACGAGGGAAAGCAAGGCCAATTCGTGAAACTTTGAATACAGCAGAGAGAATTGAGAAAGAATATTTTGATAGGTTCATGCTATAGATGAAGTTAGGAAAGGATCAAGACACTTGGTAAAAGAGTAGGGAGGGAAAAGTTTGAGAACTCTCGTAGCATAGGTGGATTCTTACAAAACATTGTAATTCCTGGGTTTTGACAAATATGTAGGAAAAAATAAATAAGGTTTCCTGAAAGCCATAGATGCAGCAACTTCTATTGTTTAACCAATTAGGAAAGAGAGGACAGAAAGTATACTTTTTGTCCTTTTCTCTTGCCCCCTTTTTCTTCTTCTCCTCTTCCTTTCTTCCTTTCCTGCTTTTTTTCCTTTCTTATACTTTGTTGAACTAGAAATCGTAGTAAAAGAAGAGAGTTTTAAAAGCTCACACCTTGGGTGAGTGTCCTTAAAACTTTGTAAAGGAAGTATTCTACATACATTTCATAGTTTAACAGGACTTCAGGTCTGTCATTGAAGTTTGAATTGAAATATATATTGTAATATTTTTTATTTTTGTGAGATACCCAACCTATCTAGTCTAAAAATTGAACAGTACCACATGAAGTTTAAATTTGCAACCACAATTCTTTCTGTGATTTTTAGATTAATTTTGTTATAAATAGAGATTCTTTATAACTGTCAAAACTTTAGATGTGATAATGAAAAAAAATGATATTATCATTCTATATGCCATATGCATCTTTAATATAGGGAATTTTTAATGAAAAATTAAATCCTTGTAGTTTTTATGCCTGATGTATTTTTGCTAACTCTTGTGTAGATGCTTACTGTTTTATGATAAAATCCTGATTTCCACAAAGTGGGAACAAAAGGAGTTTAAATGTGAAAAATATTTTAGCTTGTCCAGTGCTTATGTTGTTTTAAATAGATCTAGGTCTTCATGGTTGATAGCTGCAGATAATTAGCTTTTTCTTCCTTAATGTAGAAAGCAAATGAAGCTGCGAGACATTCATTGCCTTTTCTGTCATCATAACAATAATTTATGTATTTAACTTCTGCAGTTTCTTAAATTGTTTTAGTGCTAAGCTGCCTACATTACATGTAATGGGAGTGACAAGTAGAAGTGGCAAAGTATATTTTTGTTGCAAGAGAAAATGTGATTGACAGCTACATTCCCCTGTATGAGAAAAATCTGTGTTGCAGAGGCTAAAAAATGTTCTAAATGTATAATCCTTAACACCTCAGACTTAAGAAGTTAATTTTGAAAAGTGATTACCACTTTGGTTGCTTTTAGTGTGGAAATGGTTAAAATATTGCTTTGAAAATGATTTTTTTTTTTTTTTAAGAAATTAGTCAGCACTACCAGTAATAGAAATTACAGAGAAAAGAATATGTATTTTATATTCTGAAATAACTTTTTTACCCCATTTGAAAGAAATCAAATAGCAATGTTAAAGCTAGTCCAAATATATACCCTGGAAGGCACAGGGACATAAACTGATATATTAAAAACATACCATTTTGATATGAAACAGTTTAGGAGTTGTGGTTTTATTTTGTGGCAGATGGTTATGATTTACAATGAATTTTTGTAAATTGTAAGCTTAGCTCTAGTATGTACCATGCCTGGTTGAAGATGAAAGAACATACAGATATCATAGAATTAGAATGTTTTGGGTTGGAAGGAACCTTTAAACGTCATCTAGTCCAACCCCCCTGTAAGAAGCAGGGATATCTTCAACCAGATCAGGTTGCTCAGAGCCCAGTCTAGCCTGGCCTTGAATGTTTCTAGGGATGAGGTGTCTACCATCTCTCTGGGCAACCTGTTCCAGTGTTTCACCACCCTCATTGTAAAAAATTTCTTCTGAATCTACCCTCTTTTACTTTAAAACCATTACCGCTTGTCCTGTTGCTAGAGGCCCAGGTAAAAATCCATTCAGAGCTCTTCTTTTGGAATATGTGTAGCACCAAATAACGTCTTTCAGAAGATTAATGCTTTGTAGTCATAAGAGGTCTCAAGTGGTGCAGAATTCCCTCTTGAGTCTTACTGTTGCACTTGTATGCTTATACAAAATGCCTGTCACTCACAGGAGGTACTTGAAGGTGTATATACCCTGTTTCAGTGGCTGGTTCATAAGGATTGCATGACAGGCTTCTCTATCAAATTCATACAACATGTGTTAGGCTGATTCTACTAATAAAATCCTTTTAGCCTCCAGTGGCATAAAACATATACCACACAACCATTAGGGATTGTAGCATGACGTGTTTCAAGCAGATTTAGGAGTACTTAGTAAAGAAACATGACTGTTATGATATCCATAAATATCTGAACCTTACCTGTAATTTCTAACAAAAGTTTCTGAGCTGCAACTCAAAAATTAGTGTCCTCTTATCATGAACTTCTCCAGCAATGTTTTTCTCTTAAATGCCAGAGATTTGTGTATTCATACTTGTTCTTAACCTGTCATGCTTTTGATTCAAACGTATTTTCTTTTATCTATGCAACACAATTGCTGAAACAGTTTTATAATCTTCATTGCTCTTTTTTTTGCAAATCTCATCTTTTAGCAATTGTTTTTCTTTTCCTGTAGTGACGGCTATGCTACTGTGTTTCTGATGATAGGGTCAGGTGTTTTGTCAAAGTAACTCCATTTCATTTTTGCGTAGGAAAGAAGGGGAGAGTCCTAAATCTTTGTTGTGTTTTTTTTTGTTGTTGTTTTGGGGTTTTTTTGTTTATTTTTTGGGGGTTTTTTTTGACACACAAGACTGTAATTATTCACGTCTATTTCCTAATCAAATTAGATGTCATCCTTTCATTAACTCACTTTGCTTGCTTATGCTGTCATCAATAGTATTATTTTTCCCTTTGCTTTTTATTGGTTTATTAATTTATTAACTACTTTTCTCATTTACTTAAAAATCATGAGTGCAATTACGTAAGTATTTCTCAACCTTCTTTCCTTATTTTGAAACTCTCACTGCATCATATTGGAGTGAATCACAAGTTCAGGTCGAATGTAAGCTTTGAGAAGAGCCCAGTCTCAATGAATTCCTGGTAGTGACTGAACATCCTAGAAACTTGATGACAGAAGCAGATCTTGAGCTATTGTTTTTCCTGTGCCAACTGGAAGAATCTGAGTGAAGTTCACTTTGTATTCTCTAGTACATGAGACACACTGCAGAGGCTACAGTTGCTGCTTGCCGATTTCAGTCTGTGTTTCTTATTAGTTATTTACCTTCTCCTTTCATTCTCTCAGTCTACTTTCTGGCTCTAATACACTAATGCTTCAAATAATGTGCTGCTAATCATAAACTAATACACAACAGAAGTTTTTAATCATTTGGGTATCATAAAGATACATTGATCTTCTTACAAAAGTTAGACAATAACTCTCAAAAATTGAAGTGATAAAATGTTAATATATTGTGACTTTACTGTAATATATTAACTCCTAAGTGTATTTTTATCTGACATCTGTTGCAGAGTGTAGTATCAGTAACCATTTAATTTATGATAGCTTGCTAAAGGAAGTATACGCCTATTTGCTTTAGGTCAGATTCTACTTTTGCATTTTGTATATTACTTGTGTAGTTCCTATTAAGATCACCCACTTCCTCACTGAGTTATCTTTTTTTTTTTTTTTTCTTCCTCCTTGCTTAGGTATACCTAGAAACTTGTTAGCATTTGTTGGAAACTCGCTAAAACAGGAAACAAGGAAATCTGTCTGACTACTTTTTAAACTGCAATTTATCTGCATACAGTAATCTAATACGAGGCAAGGAACATTTGTGTTTGGTTTTGGTTTTTTTTTTAAATTAAAATGATCATTTAAGTGCAATTTGTTTCAGTATCTGGAGTCCACAGGAAGTTCTTTTCAGAAGACAGACTGAAATTCTTACCAAAGATTAATATGCCCTCTTAAAGTTGTTATACTCTCTTACCCCACTGCTCCTGATTGCCCCGGGAGTCACCATTCTATCATCACTGTTTCTCTGCATGTGCACAGAGCGCCCTGGGACCTGCTGGAGTAGCTGCCCCCAACAGTTTGCTCAAAGCCCCTTTACGTTTGAGAATACCTAAAGACTGACACCCTGTCTGTGGCGAGTGTCCCATCTTCTGTCACAAGTAATGCAGCAAACCAGGATCTCTTGGAACAGTTACAGGTGAATGGGGAGAACGGAGAAGCACGACACAGACAATGTTAGAAGAGAATGCTACCTAAAAGCCCACCGCCTCACCTTGTAGTATTTAGTGTAATATGTAAATTGTAATAAAAATCTTTCAACTTTGTTGTTTATCTTGCCCATTTAAAAAAAAAAAGGTGGAATAGTTAAAGAATACACACACAAACTTTCAGTTGGGTTTGAAGTTTTATTTACACAATACATTTATGAATAGCATTGCAAGAGATAAAGGTAGAGGGCCAGAAAGGAGGGGATGGAGTGGGGCAAACTGGTGACATTGACAAAGGATGAGGGAGTTTGAGGGAAAGGAGGTGGAGGGGGCAGATCTCCCTTTGCATGCTGAGGAGCAATGTGTCTGGTTTAGGATGAGCACTGTCCTTGTACCCATCATATATGGCTCTCCGATGCACCTGCATCTTTTTCCTTTCCTGAACCTTCAGAGCACTGCATGGTGGTGGTGCTGGTGGTTGTGCTTGTTCTTTGGTTCTTTATTCAATGTTCACAAAGCCAAGGAACTCCATTCTCAGCACCAGTATGTTAACAGATCCCTCCAATGGGTTGACTGGATGCTCCACTACAGCCTGCTGAGTGAAGGCATTCCCCAGCGCTGCTCCATCCCTCCTTGCAGGCCCCCTTGTCCTGACTCCAGGCTCGTTGCTGGGCCTTGGGCGCAGATTATAGCGCTGCTGTGGAGATCTGCTGCGCACCCTCTGCCTGGCCACGGTCCTCTGCTGGCGGGCGGACGAGCCGACCACATACTGCTGGTAGTCGTTGTCCGCCCTCACTGTGTGCAGGATGTTGCTGAAGGGCCGCCTGCAAAGAGGGCACACAGCTCTGGTGGCAGCCCACCGCTGGATGCAGCCGAAGCAAAAGGCGTGGAAGCAGATGTCAATGTAGGCTGCATCAAGGATATTGTTCAGGCAGATGGGGCACAGGCCATCTGCCACTGCCTCCCACTGCCCTGCCCACTGCAGCTGGCTTGCATTGGTCATCGTGGCAGAGCCACTGTCCTGCAGAGACTCCTCAGCTCCTGACGCCATGTTCTGCTGAGAGACATGCAAAGTGCTTGAACTCTTCTGGTGCTAGGGGTAGAACCACAAGGAAAGCCCCAGAAAGTGGTGGGAGAGGGGAGGTAAAGGCCTCTCAAAGGGTCTCCTTGAAGGCTGGAAAGTGGCCATGGGCTGCCTTCCATGTGTGCCTGCCCCTTTTGTCTCCCCTCAAGCATGCTGTGCCACCATTCCAGGACCCTGACCCCCCGCACTCCCCCCAGACAGCCAGAATGACTCGAGCTAGCACTGAGAACCTGCAGGAGGAGGTCAGGGAAGGCAGAGAAACTGGCTGGGAGCCTTCAGTGGTGCCAAGGGCCCTGGGACTCACCTCAAGCCCACAGCCCTGGGACAGCTGCTGTGCAGGACCCACAGCACCTACACCAACCAAGACTGCACAAACACAGTAGTCAAAGGGAAGGTCCACAGTCCTGCTGGGGGGTGCATGCTGTGTGTGTGCCTTCGCAGGAGGCCTGGACCAAATGCACTGGGACAGGATTCTGGAACTACTGAAGAGCAGTGAGGTTGAGGCTGTCACAAATGCCCCCCAGTGACATCACAGAGGTCTCTGGAGCTGCACCCCAACTGCTGCCCGCTGAGGATGGCAAACACCCCGAAGAGGGAAAGCCCCTGCTTCACAGGATTTTGGCCGTGTTTTGGTGGCTTTTTGGACAGCGATCAACCTCAAGCTTGTCAGATCCCATGATGAGAGGCTGTTGTCCTCTGGGTACAAGGGCCCAGCAATGGGCAGTGCAGCAATGCATGTGATTGGCTCTGGTGACCTCCTTGGTGCCAACTGAGCACCCTAACTTGATTTGTTCAAGAGCTGTCCGAGGAGAAGGACTCACCCCTTCTCTGTGGTAGGAAAGCCCCAGAGGTTGAACGGGATCTCTGGAGGCCATCTCTTCCAACCCCCCTGCTCAAACAGGGCTACCTAGAATCAGTTGCCCGGGACCATGTCTGGATAGCTTTTGAACATCTCCAAAGATGCAGATGCCAGAAGCTGTCCTAGTCCTTTTTCATCCTCACAGTAAAAATAGTGTTTCCTGATGTTCAGAGAGAACCTCCTGTGTTTCAGTGACAGCCTGCAAAATGGATATCTGCTCCAATGTGGACCTCCATGGGCTGCAAGGGGGCAACCTGTGTCACCATGGTCTTCACCATGGGCTGCAGGGGAATCTCTGCTCCAATGCCTGGAGCACCTCCTCCCCCTCCTTTTTCACTGACCTTGGTGTCTGCAGAGTTGTTTCTCACACATTTTCCCACTCCTCTCTCTCAGCTGCTATTGCATAGCTTTTTGTTACGCTTTCTTGTGTCTGTTATCGCAAAGATGCTACCATCATTGCTGATTAGCTCAGCTTTGGCCAGTGGTGGGTCCACCTTCGAGCCAACTGGAAGTGGCTCTGTCTGACATAGGAGCAGCTTCTGGCACCTTCTCAAAGAAGCCACACCTGTAGCCCCCCTGCTACCAAAACCTTGTCTTGTAAACCCAATACCAGGAGCCCAGAACTGGTCACAGCACTCCCAAGTGTGGCCTCACCAGTTCTGAGTAGAGGGCAAGGATCACCTCCCTCAATCTGTCTTCAATAGTTTGTGTAATGTAATTGAAGATTTTTATTGGAAGATGCAAGCTAGTTTCTTTCAAGAGAGCTTGTACTGGGAGTGTTTCGTAAATTCAGGGTGGAATCTGTGGTGCATACACATATGCATGTCGATAGTTCAAACATGGAAGTATTTCCTTTGCAGACTAAGAGCTCAGGTTATGTGTCATCTAGCTCTACCAATATTAAGTTTAAATATTCAGTGTTTTGTAGATGGAGATGGTTCTATTTGGAATATCTGGATTATCTTAGAATTTGCTTTAACTTAGTTGGATGAGGCAATTTTTAAAATAACTCTGTAATTATTTTTTTATTAAGTTACATGGTGACATGTATGTAAATGTTCCTGTTTATTTTTTCTGTCCTATAGTTCAGGAACATATTTTTATTATTTCTGCAGAGAACTTCGTGTTGTTTTTTAATATTTTAGTGTTCTCTGTAACAATTGATTATATTTATGATATGTAAAATAGATCCAATTTATTTATATTAAAAATAAAATTTCTGGTCCTACAGCAAAGCCTAAGAGAAAGATTTTAACTTTGTCACATACACCTTGCACTGAATACTTCAGACACCTTCTTTCATCTTAATGTGCTGTATCTGGTTAGGTGATAATAGCATAATAGTTTCTTTGTGTGCACCATCTATAAGTAGAGACCAGACAAATGCTGAATTATCCGTGTTGATGCAAGATGTGGCACATTTCAGACACATTTCAGGTGCCAAGAGAGATAATATACGATGGGGGTTTTCTTTTAAAGTGCAAAAGTACTATATTTTTAAAGGTTTGAGTTAGATAGGAGTAACATACAGATAGTCTTCTGCTGGGTAGAGAACTTTTGTCCAGGAACTTTAGAATCTTGGGAAGGCGTGACGAGAGATGGGAAGACGAAGATGAGAAAAACATTGGTTCTTGTAAATATCACAGAATTTGGATAAGGATATTGTGTCTTCCTCTTATTCTAGGACATGCACCGTATCTCTCCTGGTAAATAAAGAAAGGAAGAAAATCTTGTTAGTATTTTGTTAGTGTATTTTCTTTCAGTGTGTGATAAGTGTGCAGCTCATCCTGATGTGCCAGATTCATGTAATTTACACTTCATATGGAAATTTCTGTTTTGCCTGAAGTGCTTAAGTACAGTAATTGAAAAAGTAGCAAATATGATGGCTGCTCTTTGATTAATAAGCAGCCTTGACACTTCAAATGTGAATAAACCATTTAGATTTGGCTTATTTGCAAACATATTCATTATGAAAATAAAATGGATGCAACAGGAAGCAAGGCATGAATCTGTCCATTTTTAAACCCCTGTAAGTATGGTCACTGAGCTTATTTTATATTTTGTGTTAGTTGAACTACGTTTATTTCTCCTGCCTTCTCAAAGCAATTGAGGTAGTTGTTATTGTGTTGATTCACCAAAAATGGAGAATCACTTGGGAATATACTAGATTCTGATACTTTAACTGACTATATACTTTAACTGTGGTTGCAGGGTTCTGTGGTTTTTTGTTTTTTTTTTCTTGGACTAGAAAAGATAATTCTCTTTGCTTGACATTATCATAATACAAGGAACTGTTTAGTTTTTCACTTTGAAAATTAGAATGAAGACAAAATAAGTATTTGGTACAGGCGTAGTGTTTTTACTTTGGAATAACACAATGTAAAATAGCAAATCAATGTTGACTCACTTAAGCTGAAAATAAATCTTGCAGTAACTTGGCATTTCATTCTGCTTTGTAGTAGAAACTTGAATCATGATCCACAGAATTAAAGGAAAGCTACTTTTAACCAGAAATTAAAAATCAGTACTTTTCTAGGCATGATGTAGCCAGTGTGCTACCTGCCAATTGATCTTGGATGTTAAAATGTAAATATAATAGTTGCATTGGCGTATATGCTGGGAGCAGTAACACTTCGGCAAACTTGTTTAAAACACACAGCTAATTATGTTGGGTGTAACAGGCAAGTTTTCTTTTACAGTCGAGGAACTCCCTGGATAATGATTGATTGTCTTTGCATGCTCTGTTGAACCTTAGTTGAACTGCTTCTAGTGTTCATCTGTTTATATGCTAAATGAGTGAACAGTTGAGAGCAGTTGGGACTTCTAGCTCTTCCTTCATGTTACAGTTGTCCTCCTAAAGTTACAAAAACAAATCTGTATTGATTTGTGTTGCTGGTAAAGTAAGAACTGTTTGCAATCTCTAATAAAGGAAAGTAGTTTGCTCTCTGAAATAGGGGTGAAATTGGAGACTCTGAATATTATCTCTATAACAGTGAAACTATTTTTTGTACTGAAAGTCCATATACATTTGTTTTTACAGTGCAAGCTCTGCATGTTGGCATCAGGTTGTTTGCTCTCTGTGTGAAAAGAAATCAGTGTAGTAGCATCAGTGTCATTTTTGGAAAGTGGGGGATGAAGCCTTCTTATGGAATAAAAGCTGTGAGAAAAATTGTAATAGGTATCAAGCAGTTGTTTTCAGCAAGGACAACAGGCCTACTACTGTAATGCTGCAAGGTTCTGAGCAGTGAAAGAACAAATAATTCTCATGTGTCTTTTAGCTGGAAACAGGAAGGTATTATGCTATAATTCAAGCAAGGTGAATTAAAATGTAGTGGATGTTGATCTTCATTATTAATAACGCAAAGTTACATGAACTGGGAAAAATGCTAGCTGTTTTTGAGCTAGCTCTTATTATTTCCACTTGTCAGATGGTGGAGAAATTTGAGACATCTTTCTGTTTTTATCTAAGAGCTTTCTTTTAATCTTTTATTTGGGAAGATGATCTACAGATCCAAACTCACTTTTTATTGGAAATTTTCTTACCTTAAACTTGTATATTTTTCTTCTTACATGTAGTGTTTCAAACTTAACCTTCCACATTAAGAATTGTCTTTAGCATTTAGAATATGTGCCATCTGGAAATTGGTACCCTTTAAGACTGAGTGTCGAGACTCTATCTCAGAGAAACTCTGGTAACAAGAAAATAATCTTATTTACCACTAAAAGTACTTTGATGCACCTTTTCTGACGTTATAAAGCTATGTAATCAAATTTAGGAGGCAAGCAATTTACCTGTGCATCTTTTCTTCTGGTAATTTTATATATGTAGACTTTTGTCAAGGGTGAACAAATCCAGTTTGATCAACCTTTCCTCCCATAGCAAATATTCTTGGCTCCTGGCCATCTCAATGACCTTCAGCTAGACTTAATTGCCTAAGTATTTGGGTTTGGGTTTGTTTTTTTTTTTTTCCCCTGGGGAGTCCAAAATTGGACAGAGCATTGCAGATCCGGTCTCAAGTGTGGAATTGAGGTACTTGCTGGCTACATCCGTCCTAATACAGTCAAGGCTGCTGTTAGTCTTCTTTGCTGCAACAATATATTTGTCTTTTACCTTCTCATTTTCTTTACAGAGTGCTACTTGTGTCTAAATACTTAGTAGTTTTTAACATGTCAACACTTAATACATGTTACAATTAGGGAGATCAGAAGGACTTCAATGTGTATGTGTTTCAGTGAAGCAAATTAATGTCATGCATAGTTACAACTACCAGCACAAACAAAGCATATGAGAATCTTTTTTTCAATGCTTTTTGTTAGAGTAGACAGCACATAATATGCTAAGATTTATACCTTTTAAATTTCACAGAAATAAATTTATAGATATTCCACTGTCAATCCATTAAACAGTTAAGTCCTTGCAAATTCTCTTTGCAATATGAATTAAAGCTTTCAAAGTATCTTGAGAGACAAATGTTCTACTATAGTAAATGCTGTCAAGCCAGGAACAGTCTTAAGTAGTCTTAAAAAGAGAGAGGGTCGCTGTCCATTGATATGTAAAGTATATCAGATTATGGCTTAAAAACATACAAGCCCCCTGATAATTAAGAAGTCCTAAGGTACCAACTTGTGGTTGGTTTAGGAGCTGAAGTTATTCAACATACTCTTTTAAAAAAATTCTTCCATTGTAAGTTCCATACTTTTGGGTTCCAGACCTTCATGTGAATTATTTCGGCAGCTCTTTACCCCAGTGTCCTGGTCTCAGCAGGGATGGAGTTAATCTTGCTCTTAGGAGCCAGTGTGTTTTGGATTTCATATGTGAAGAATGTTGATAAACACCCTGATAATATGAGTTGTTGCTAATGAGACCAAGGACACTGTCTTCCCAAGTCTCTCTAATGTGCAGATGCAGGAGGCTGGGAGAAAGACAGACATAATAATTGATCCAAACTGGCCAAAGAGAGTATTCCATGCCATAAACGTCATGCTCAGTATATAAGTGAGGGTTGGCCATGGCATTTTTCCATCTTGTCTCTTTTGCGTGCTTGTTGGCATCGTTCCCTCTACCTTGCTGGCTCCTTTTCACTCCTTTGCTTGCTGCTTGGTTTTGTTTCTCTGATCACTGCTCAGGACGGGCTGTATCGATCATTGGGACATCAAGTGGTGAGAAATCGTGCGTTGTTCATTTTGTATGTTTTAATATCCTTGTATTTTGTTATTATTATAGTTTTCCTTTGCTATCCTAAAAACTGTCTTCATCTCAGCCCACGAGTTTTCTTTTCTTCCTGATTTCTCTCCCTTGTCCTGCTGAGGAGGGGGAGGGTGAGCAAGAAACTGTGTGGTGACTTGGGCTAAACCACCACACCCAGAAAGTTTTAATTTCCTTAAAATAGTTAAGAAAATGCTTTTCAGTTATGGTAATTCAGAGGCTACGTCTACACAACACAGCACAGGCAGAGATGAGTAATCTATGCCAGTGTGAAGGGCTGACTGAAGATCCAAGGCTGAGTTAATTACTCTGGTGGCAAGGAGGAGTTCACATGCCCTGCCCAGAGCATTCCAGATAATTCATGTCTGAATGTGATCAGTAAAGAAGCTTTGCACTTAAATGATTTAATTTCACAAAACTTTGTGTCATTCTGTACCTTATCTAAGATAATTTCTACTTTGCTTCTGGTGCTTTTTATTCTTTTTAGTCAATGCTTCTGAGCAGAATGCGCTTCTTCTCTTTGGAATATTTTTTTATTTTAAGTATTACATAACTTTAACATTCTTTTCTTTTTTTCGTATGCTCTTTCAGTAGAAACATAAGCAACAGTAAGGGTAAGCTAGGATATAAGGGTAAGTTAGGAGAAAGGTATAAGAATAAGCAAGAGTTTTTTGGCTAGGCAGCTGCCAGTTGCAGAATGACGGAAGATGTAGATGAGTATGGACACAACTGACCATGTGTCCTTGTCCCCTTCCACATTCCCTGTCTGTTGACATCTTAAGTCTGCTTTAGTTGCATTACAGTTCAGAATTATCTTGCATTCCCAGTGCTTTCCTCTCCGTTTTGCAGTGAGTTGGCACTATACCAAGCAGATTTCTAAGTGCAGCTATGGTGTGAATTGTTGCAGCTATTATTGCTGGGTAATTGGGGACTGCTGTAATGGGAATATTCTGAGACACCAGGCAAATCTCCAGATTTCAGGCAGACACACATTTATGCTCAACTACTAGCCAATTAGTCTGTTTAAAAGCTAAGAATCAAGCATTGGTTAAGCGTAGGTTTACAGTATCGTAAGTCTGATGGTTATTGTTGGCTCTGTTGACCATAGTCTTTGATGGTTTTTACACTCTGAGGTCAAGATGACCAGGCTTGCGAGCGCTTTGATACAGAAAGCTGTAATGAAACTGGGCATTTTTTTCTCTTTGCCCAGGCTCCACTGGGTTTCACTGGCTTTTAAACACTTTTCTGTGAGCCCAGACCAATCTGGTCCAGAGGCTTATTGGTCTATTCAGGTTTCTTCAGAGGGATATTACCTATTTGCAGACTGCTTTCCAGTCATCTGTTTCCTTCAAATAGCTACAGACTATGTCAAGCAAGCAAATAGGACAAAATACTGTCGTTCCTATTCTAATTCAAGCAGTCTTTTTAAGTGTCTGGGTGTAAGGCAAGCAAGATTTTTTCATTTTTCTGTTTTAAATAAAGCAGTGTTGTGTCTGGGAGCAAGAATAAAAAGATATGTTTCACAAACAGGCCTTCACGCTACAGAGAAGGAAAGCTCCAGTGAAAGATATATCCAGTCCCTCCATCTTTAGCAGGGTAAAGTAATCACTAACTCATCTGCTGACCCACATGACATACAACCTCCTCTTGTGAAATAACATCACAGATTGGAAAAGATGGGAATGGGAGAAACTGGTGAGATTTTATCCAATCCATTCATTGTATAAGCAGATTACCTATAGTTATCCCTGCAGTAAGCCTACAGGTAACGCAGTTGTAAGCCTGTTTGAAAGTCTTCCAGTTCAATAGGGAAAGGATTTGCTTTACGTTGCTTGTTCGGTTTAAGTCAATAGTTTTATTTATTAGTGTCAGTGTTATTGCATTTTGTTGAAATCTTCTTCCGTGATATTTTCATAGATGAAAGACAACTATAACTTCTATATTGAGTAACTGAATGCATTCTGCATAACTTTTCATCTTTTCAGCTATATGTTTTCCAGACCCTAACCTTGATATGTTTGGAACATTCTTCTCTAAATTACTTCCAGTGTGTCAACAGTGTTTTTAACTAAGATTCTCAAAGCTCAGCATGGTATTCTATATGTTGGTAAGTCAGGAAAAGAGTATCATGTAGTAGAAATAGGAGTGGTGGAGATTAAGTGTCCAAAAGCTGGTATAATGCTGTCAGAAGATGTGATACTTTTTTTTAAAAAAAGTCCTATTTGACGTAGACATATTAGTAAAATTTTCTAGCATAGACTTAGTTTGGTTGCTACTAACTGCTGAAATGCTACTGTTTAAAAGAATATAAAATTTTCATTGTACTGTAATGCAATTCTTCCAGCAAAGATGGCAAAAATGGAATACAGAATTTCACTGACTTTGAAGTTATTGCATACATAGGGTGCCATCGCATAGTTATCTAGTTACTGTAGTACATACACTATGTAGTTCAATTAAATGTTGTATGGATTAGGATTATAGTATCAATATCAATGCTGTCTGCATGAAAATCATGCGTGCTGTGAAAGCCTGTGACAGTACTTCCAATGTTTTGAACTGCATCACCTTCTCAGAAAATTAAATACTGAGATTTATGCGTCCCTAAATAAAAAAACCCAAAGCTTTAGCCATTTGGAATCTAATCATTTTATGATCAGTGGGATTTGAAGTAATCTTTATGTAGTTCAGAACAAAGGGTAAAGTGTCTCTCTTTTCTTTTTCCCTCAGCCATGGAATTTCATATTAGAACTGTTGTTCTCTAATTTGGTGTAGCATAGCAGGAACATGATGGTTTTTACTTTAGCTGTTTAGCCTTTCATTCTGTAGGTGTTCCTAAACTTAAAGGAAATGTTTTAATATTTGACCACTTTTAGTCTCTTGAAGGCTCTAAGTAGCTGTGCTTAGAGCCCTTTAAGGGCTTCTGTCAGATTTTGTCCTTCTAACCCCTCTTTACCATACTAGTTTAGCAAATTGTATTGATGGGAGCCTGAATCTGGTATGGTGAGGGCATTAGTGGGTAAAAGCTATGTCTCTCTCTCTCCTTGTACCATTCTGATTTCTTTATTTTGACTTCCCACATCCCTGCTCACAGGGGAACCCTGAATTGTCACCTGTCCTGTCATCTGTTTTTGTGCTACTGCTGAGGTGATGGGGAAAGGAAGAAAGTTAAGAACACAATCATTGGGGCAATAATCCAGGCATGTGTAGCATTTCCTTCTCTTTGCACCTGGTGAGGAAATGGCAAAGTGAAGCATTTAGAAGATGTCATAGTGTGTTACTAATTTCATAACTTTTAAACATGAAGTGCTAGGTGGCTTTTAGAGGTAATCACAGTATAAGTAATCAATAATAACAATGGCAGTTTATTTAATAACTGTCATAGTGTATCTGCAAGTTAGTTATGACATGGACTACACCTGAGCTGACTCTTCAGTGGTGCCCAATGACAGGACAAGGGGCAACAAGCTCAAACTGAAACACGGGATGTTCCATCTAAACATGAGCAAAAACGTTTTTATTGTGAGGGTGAAAGAGGATGGATGCATGTTGTCCAGAGAGGTTGTGGAGTCCCAGTTCTTGGCTATATTCAAAAGTCACCTGGGCATGGTCTTGGGCAGAAGGCTGTAGGTGGCCTGCTTGAGCAGATCCCTTCCAACCTCTAGGTAACACAGGAAGCATCACAAACAGAAAATTATTTCCTATAGATGTTGCTCATTCTGTTAATAAAGTAGATGTCTCCAGCTGTATTTTGACTTTTTCATTGTATGTTTTGATCTATTGACTGATGAAAACAAATACCACCTCCATTTTTCACATCAATTTTTCTCTCTTTGCTTCATTAGTATAAGGTTCACAGTCACTCTTGATGAAAGGACAATATCATTTTAGGGGGGAAAAAAGCCACAAACCAGAACTCACTTCTGAAGCAAAATCTAAATCTACTTTCAGAACTGTATAATTGATGCAGAAGTGATAGAAACTGTTTTGGACAGAAGGTGCTCCTGCTTTCACATTCTTCCTCAGAAAGCACTGGCTATTAGGCAGAGTGCCTTGAGTGGTGGTTGTCAGTGCTTGAAGTATTACGTGATGTCCTGTTTCCACCGTGTTCTGGACTAACAGGAAAAAATAAGGATGAAATTCCATAAAACTACTTTTTATTGTCAAGTATTTTGAAAGGTGTGAAGAAGTAGCATTACATATGTTAGACTTTATAATTAATTCTGCTAATATCAGTGGTGCAGCCGAGTAAGATCTTGGCTCAAGCTAGAAATACGATTTGATCTTCTAACTATCATTCTGCATAGAAATGTTTTTGGGAGACTGTGAACATGCTTATCCCAGCCCATGAAAGTTATGTTAATATATTAAAGACAGGTGTCTTAGTATAGGAAAAGTACCCAAATACTGTTTGAGGTAACGCTTGACTAACTGTGACTTGAAAGCCATAGTACACTCAACTTACCAGTGTAAACATTAACTTAGAAAGCACACTAAACTTACAGAAATGTTCTGTAAATTATTTAATTCTTCTGTCAAAACTTGTTTCTGGTTAAACATAACAAAATACCCATCCCAGCAAGGACGTTCCCCTGAACTGATTCATCCTAGTGAAGATTGTTTCCTAGAGACATTTTTGTTTCTAAACTATAAAGTCTGATAGCTTGTATCCCCCCATTGCTGTACTCCAGTCATGTGAGCCATCCCACCACATCTCTGTGATACCAACAAGATTATAGCTCTGCAAATGCACACAAATCTAATCCCTTGTGCTTATTCACTGTGCTTTATATGTGAGCCCTTTGTACACCCCTTGGTGTATGAGCGCTTCAGAGAGACACCTCAGCATACGTATTTCCCAGAGAGGGTCTGCATGGTTTCCTCATGAACACGCCTTGTAGCCACCTCCTTGCTCACATGCAAATACTTGAGGTGACACTGCATAAGGCCCCTTTTGGGGATTGTGTGTTCCCTTTCATTCACATCACCCCAGGCCGTTTGCTTGTCAGTCCTGTCCACCACTCCACGGGGCTGCTGATAATTCTTTCCCTCCCCACATCTTTCCTGGCTTAAATCCTTCTTACCAGGTCAGCCATACTGCTGGCAAAGATTAGGGAGGTGAATTCCATCTCTACCAAGCAGGTGTTTTTCTCAAAGAGGGTCCTATGGTCATAGAAACCAAAGCCCTGTTGCCAGTGCCAGTTCTACAAGTGATTGTTGACACGCAGTATTAGTGCTGTCGTCCTAACGCACTTTCACCCAGGATGAAGGAGAGCATCACCTGGGATTTTCCATTCACAGAAGCTCCAGTGGACAAACTAGTGCCTTAGAATAGCATAAACATAATTGTTTGATGATTTGCTAGTTTTGTTGCTTTTAACAGTTGTATTTGCTAGTCTTGTCACAACAAAAACTCTTGAGAAGTTTTGTTTTGTCCCGTTGTTTGTGAATATAATCTCGCTGCTGATGTATATCGATGTGTAGGGCTGATGTATGAGATTGATATATTGTCTACCAAGACTAAATACAGTTTTTATACAGTAGGTAGATCAAAGTGAGAGAGTCATGAAGTAGTCAGTCAGCCTAAGCATCCATGTGCTGTCTGTGATCTGCTGGAAATAATCTAATTTCATTATGACAATTGTTGACTAGAATTGTTCTTAGGTACTTAAAATTACTTAATAATCTGATTGTCAAGACATTGCTTTTTGATCTTATGAACTTTCTTTGAAGGAGTTACCAGAGTTACCACTCTGGGACCACTTGCTTTGGTCCCTTCCAGAGTGTCTGTCTCTGTACTTCCTCCTTCTGTTATTTTACTATTGTAGGGTTTTGCTAGTGGAAATTATATATGGATCCAGACAATCAGCTTATGTACTTCATTCTGCGCCATTCAGTTAACTATTATTCCTTCTATAAATCCGTGAAAAGCTAAAAAAAAACGTAACAGAAATATTTAGCAACTAGGCCTTATCTCAGCACAGTCCAGCTGCCTACTTTGGTATCTCTAAGAACCTTGTGACAGGACAAACAATCAAGTAGTGTTTAAGAAACTGGTGTTCTAACATGAACATTCATAGTATCTAAAAATTATTTATAGTATTATTTTTTTTTCCCCTGTGAATAGCATGTATAAACTACTTTCTGCTTTGCTAACAGATATAAATGGTTCTTTGAATTTATAACATTGCTTGTTTGAAGGCAATTATTAATATAATTTTTATTTACACAAAAATTGAAGACAAATGCTTATCTAAAACTCTAGTGTATTATTGAAACTTGTTTCCATTTATACTGTTGTTCATGAACTATGCGTTCTGTATTACTTGTTGAAACTTGATGTTCTGAGAAGTTTTCCTTTATTGTGAAACATATTATGTTGCCAGAAATTCTTAATTAGTATATTGGTGATTCATCATTATAAATTGGTAAAATCTTAAGATTAGCCTTTTATTCTGACTATTAAAAGCCTGACATTACTGCATATGATTATGAGATCTAGTTCACTTTACCTTCTGTGATGTTTTATTTAGCCTTCTAGAGAAGAAAAAAGAAATATCCTGCTGCACTTGAAAGTAAATTATAGGCTTTCATTTTCTGCATTGAATTAAAGCCTGCTACATTATTTGATCTAGATAATAAAGCATATGTAACTGAACAAAACTTTGCAAACTCTAGTAGCTTAAAAAAAAAGTAAATTAGTTCAGGGTGAGGTAGTCCAGGAGCAAAATAAACAGTAGTCATTAATCTGACACATTTTAAACAATCTCATTTTATAAGTAATTCGTCAAGTTGGACTCTTAAACTGTTCAGTCTTAATATTTCAAGTCCAGAAAACGGAAGTATACCAACTGAGAATTTAAGTGTATTAAAAAATCTTCGGGGAACTTAACAGACAAGATGAAATTATTCAGAATATACAGGAAAGAGGTAGTTTTCAGCATAGTAGCTTTGCCTGAGTTCTGCCCGCTAGACTGAAGAAATGCTGATCTTGTAACATTCAGCAGCTGGGCTTGGGCAAGATCTTTTTGCCACTTGGAGGGTTTATTTAGCCTTCTTTCAGAATGTGGCCTGTTTAGCTTACATTCACATGAAGCATTGGCTATACAAAGCAAAACCATTAACAAGAGGATGTGTCCAGCTGCACAATTAGCCAGAATAAAAAGAATCTGTCAAAGATTTGTTTGTTGCTTGTGATACACCTGGCAGTCCCATTAGGCAAGGATGGCACCTTCTCTGCTGTAATATGCAGTTCCTTAACCTACATGCATTATCAGTGAAAAATGGAGAAACTTCATTTAGATAATGAAAATGTGTTAATGTAACTGCTCGGTATTGATGCAATGTAAAATAATTACGCTGACTGCCTCAGTAACCTGATGCTAGAAAAAAATCCAGTGAATAGAAAGATGATAAAAGCTGACTGTTACACATATGTATGGCATCTACAAGGAAAAATCTGTACTGTGTAGTGAGCTATAGTAATTGTATTTAGGATAGAGACTTAGAGCAGAATAATGGAAGCAACATAAACACTTTTGAATAAACGGATATTAAGTCATTAGGTTTATTTCTGCTTAGGCAAAACTGATGGCAAAGTTTGTATTCCACAATCATGGTTTAGCTATCCTAGTTTACCTGGTGATAAATCAGTCTATAGAGCAACCTGTCTGTCAGATTATTAATAAGAGTTCTGAAAGCACCTCAGGTTGTATGCTTAAATATAGGGCTGTCACCAAATTCACAGCATGGAGTTAAAATAGACTCAGTCACACTGTTTTTAATCAAAAGTGTATGTGCAGTTTACAAATTATACAGCTTCTCTGTCCTGTGGATGGGATGACATAGTCTGAAGTTTGGTAGGTCAGTGTAGCAGTGCCAGCTATACGTGAGTAGTCCTAGGCTAGGCCATGGAGTCCTCTGAGGTCTCTCCAGTTCTCTCTGGGGGGTTCTCTTCCACCTAACCCTGGATTCTCTCTCATGTGTCCTGGTAAGTCTTTGGACATTGTCATTTCCAGGACTGGACAGAGAATACTAGATTCTTGACTGTTGAGATGCTTGACTGTTCAGCATCCCTCAGAACCTAACAGCAGACTGTTGGCTGTCATTGGCACTTGCAGTCTGCCCATCTCAAAGCTTCTCTGAAGTTGCTGACAGCTGCTTTACAACCAAAGCATCCTCTGTTCTTATAATGAAGCTAAAATTCACCAACAACACCAAGCTGTGTGGTGCGGTTCACACACTGGAGGGAAGGGATGCCATCCAGAGGGACCTTGACAGGCTGGAGAGGTGGGTCCATGCAAACCTCATGAAGTTCAGCAAGGCCAAGTGCAAGGTCCTGCACATGAGTTGCATGTTTATTTTTGTATTCTTTCTTGGGCAATCCCAAGCACAAATCCAGGCTGGGTGGAAAATGGATTGAGAGCAGCCCTGAGGAGAAAGACTTAGGGGTACTGGTGGAAGAAAAACTGAGTATGAGCCAGCAATGTGCGCTTGCAGCTCAGAAAGCCAACTACATCCTGGGCTGCATCAAAAGAAGTGCAACCAGCAGACTGATGGAGGTGATTCTGCCCCTCTACTCTGCTCTCGTGAGACCCCACCTGGAGTACTGCGTCCTGCTCTGGAGCCCCCAGCATAAGAAGGAAGTGGACGTGTTGGAGCAAGTCCAGAGGAGGGCGACGAAGATGATCAGAATGCTGGAGCACCTCTCCTATGAGGGCAGGCCGAGAGAGTTGGGGCTGTTCAGCCTGGAAAAGAGAAGGCTCCGGGAAGGCCTTACAGCAGCCTTCCAGTATCTAAAGGGGGCCTACATGAAAGATGCGGAGAAACTCTTTAGCAGGGCCTATTGTGACAGGACAAGGGGTAATGGTTTTCAAATAGAGTGAGGTAGATTCAAACTGGATATAAAAAAGACGTTTTTTACACTGAGACTGGTGGAACACTGCAGTAGGTTGCCCAGAGTGGTGGTGGATGCCCCATCCCTGGAAACATTCAAAGCCAGGTTGGATGAGGCTCTGAGGAGCCTGATCTAGTGGGTGATGTCCCTCCTCCTTGCAGGGGGGTTGGACTAGATGACCTTTGGAGGTTCCTTCCAACCCAGACTATTCTATCATTCTATGATTCTTCTGAGATTTTAGCTACAGTGGTCAATTTAGTGCCTTCTGCTGAAGAAGGTTTTTTGCATTGTTTTTTCACTGTGACTTATTAAATGCTTTTCAGAATCTGCTTTCCAGATTACAGCCCTTCATTCTGTGGCCCACTAGAAGTTTAACTTAGAATTTGAATGTATAGAATTCTAGTGTAATTCAGTAAGCCAGATGAAAACCAGTTTTGAATAATGGCCAGTTATTTACAAGCTGAGAGAAGATTTTCTGCTGATTTTTCTGAGTTATTCATGAAGTGACAAAAATCAGAGAAGTGATACATGCTTCTTCACATGTAAAGAAAAGATATTTTAACTACAAGATAAAAGTAGGATAAGAACTCATTTGTACTGTCTTATATGCTATTAGGAGGAAAAACCTTTTGGCTAATACCATAACTAGCTAATTTTAATATTCAAATAGAGTTAAGTGACAAATTAGTGTGCTAACATAAATGACAAAGTTAAAACAATAATGCACTAACCTTGTGATTTTACATCTTAATTTTATTTAGAGATCACGATGCAGACATCAGAGACTGGGGCGGATACAGGTTCGACTGTGACTTTACAGACATCTGTGGCTGGCCAGGCAGCAGTGCCCACACAGGTAGTACAGCAAGTACCAGTTCAGCAACAGGTAGGTGGCTGTTAGTTTTGGGAGGATTAAAAAAAAACAACAGGAAGAAGAGTTCTTCACAATGTAGTGAAGAACTTGATTTTGTACAATGAACTCTTTTGCTCTGCTTTAATGTATTTTATTTTGCTGGACTTGAAATAGCCAGAGAAAGGCAAGCTGTTTTCAGGATATTTTCATTAACTAGAGCATCTGAGAAACATTAGTAGTACACATACATTATTCTAACTGTAGATCATTGTAGAATTCATGTAATAGCTCATAGAAATTTACTTGATGTTACTGAATATTTACATTTTTTCCTTTAAATCATGAGTAATGAATATGTTTTTGATATTATTGGCTAGATCAATTGTCCTTTCATTTGAATGTCCAAGTAAATGCAATACAAATGTAAAAATGAATAGCACTGTTGTTTGCTTGACTCCCTGCAGATCTTTGCACAATGTCATCGAAGCATTTGTGGTATGACAATAGGTAATTCATGATATGCATTTGCCAGAGAAGTAAGAGAAGTAAGAAGACTTTTGTAGCAGCCAGCACAGCGCACACATGTCTGTTAAATGAGATGGTCACTCACTTATGCAGCATTCACAAGCTTTGGAAGGAGTGGTGGCTGAAGGAAATGGGTAGGAAAAAAGGAAAAGTAGAAACAGGGAAAAGGTAGATAACAGGGACTGAATTTAGAAGCCGTGACAGCTGTCCAGGACTTTTCTAGAATACACAGAAATTAGTTGTCTGTTTGATGGATACTGTGAGTGACATCTGATGTTGTTTTTTGTCAAAAATTGACTTCACAGTTTCAGAACCAATAATAGGAGAACTGGACATAGTTTAAATAGTGTAATTTGTTTCTGTGCCAGTGGAGCAGTTTTTCCTAAATTAAATTTTTCAGCATTCTAGAATTCCACGCAGTACACTTTTATGTATCTATTCCACAGTCTCATACATTTCTCTAATTTTTTTTTTTCTTTATGTACAGAATTAATTTATAATGCCTCATAGTTCCATTACTAGAGTTTCTGCTTGTATCTTCATGTATCTTTTAGGATGCAAACTTATTTTAGAAAAAAACTGATGCAGAAAAGCATTGAATTTGAACTTCTAACATTTTATTTAAATGCTTATCTGTGTGTATTTACTCAGAATTCACCACTAGTGAATCAAGAATTGTTTGAAATATTTTCTCCTGAGTTTCAGCTGTTAAATAGCTCGCTCTCTTTACTTGAATGTTGATTAGGATAGAGGCTTTTGAATCCTATATTAGGTTTTAATTGAAGCTTCCATGATGCTTGACCTTAGCTAACCTTTGTAGGAGATTTTGTCTGGTTAACTCTTTCGTAGTGTTTGTGAAATGCAAGACTTTTTATGAAATATGATCTGAATAATCTGTTTATTTTTGTATTCTTTCATGATGACATGTTTAATAGACGTAGTTTATGTGATTTGTTATTCCTGTTTTTCAGCTTTTCAGAGAAAATATGGCAATTTGGTAGTACTGCACAGTTGCTTGTTTTAAGCAAATAGGATATACATACGATGGTCTAATATTATGTACTGAATTTTATCCATATGAGGTACTGATCAGTGTGAGGGATTGAAGATTGGTAACCAACTAGTGGCATATAGGTTACTTTACCATCTTGTAGTTCTAATCATTGGAATAGTTTAACTGTAAGGATAGGATCATCTATGCATTTCTGTTATATTTTTGTCACAAGCAAATGAAGAATAAGCAAGGCTTTGTTGTTTATAAACTTTGCTTGTGCCAAATTTCTTCCTTTCTGAAAAATTGTAGGATATAATTGGTTCCTTATTTTCCCACATATATAATGCATTAATCGTTGTCACTGGCTGTCTGTATCTTTTCTGAAGTTAGTCCAGTTGTCTTTTATTAGTGTAATACTCATGTCAAAACACAGGAGCCCAGGAGTAGATCTTTTTCTTCTTACTTGATTACACTTTAATGAGAACAGGAAAATGATTGGGTTTTGTTGCACTGAGTATGTATATTTTATATTAGGTTACATTTTTCCACCTGACTCTTAACTCCGACCATAGGAATCAGCATAATGTTTCAGAAAGGAAAGCTAAGGGATCAACCCAGCCAAGGAAGAGGAGTTTGCTCAGTTTTGCAGGGATTGAAGATGCAACAAGAATGTTGGGAAATCCAATGCGGACAGTATTGACATGATTAAAACACAGTATGTGCAGGAGATTTGTCTAGAGAGAGAGGATAGATTATGGAAGTGGATGTGTGGTGAGGAGAAGAGGAAAGGTGAAGATGTCTATGTGGTATGTCAGCAGGAAATGTGGTGAAGAATGTAGATGGAATAAGTAAATCCAATTGTAGGGTTTAAAAAATAAAAAAAAAAGGAATATCAAACATTGAAACAATCACTGTGTTGAGGAAATTTTAGATGTGATCTGCCCTGAGGAATTATGTATAAATAGGTCACATTTGTCTGAAGTTAATATAGGCTTTATGTACATTTGATAGGAATGGACCAATTTGCCTAAAGAAAATCAGGAGAAAGAGTGCTAATTTCATTAAGTCATTCTTTTGATGGCAGCGGGAGGGCTTATCATTTCTGCACGTTCAAAGTTACCAGTGTTGAAAGTTGAAGGAAAGGGCTTAGGTATGTTGTTTCTAAGATAGGATTTTGGTTTTTTTTCTGTGGTTTATAAGAGACATAATAATGTCAGATGTATCCAAAATGTGTGTGAATATTCACATTTGGATTATTTTCTCTTGTGAATATAATTTACTAAAATAATAGGGCACTTCTTGAATTTTTTTAAGATCAGAGTTACTGTAACATAACTGTGTATATGCCACAATTTGGCATAAGCTGAAACTTCTGTATTTCCGTGTTTACAGTAATTTATTAGTACTTTTTGGTGAATAACACCGATTTAGATGAATTTGTTTTTAACTAATATTAAAGCAGTGGCTAGTTTTTCATTTTTCCTAGTGAGGTCTTTGTTTCTCATGTTTCCATTCCTGTATATACACCATGCTTAAATGACATCTTGTGCATGCATTGATTTGGGGTTGTTTTCATGTCATCAGTGTTTTACTTATGCTCATAAAATGTATGATATCTTTTTCAAAGTGAAACATTTTTGCTCTGAAGAAGAGCAAGCTGATTAGTGGAAAGGTGGACTAAGAGCCTTTTTCCTACAGCTGTGTTTGAACTGAAGCATCCCGTCTTTTCAGCAGATAGCAAAAGAGTAACTTTTGATATTTTCAGCTAAAACAAATCCTTGATTTGCATATAGCCAGTGTAAATATGGAGCTCATAAAAGTCTGCTGTCGTGCTCCAAAAATAGGAAAAAAAAGATACCATTAATGAATACATGGGCTTCAGCTCTGGTAAAAGTGACACTGGTGGCAGCTGGTTTCACACAGCACAGCAGCTATCACTGTAGAGATTGGATAGAGAGGCATAGTAAGGAAACAGACATGTCCACATATAAGCAAAAAGCAACAAGAGTAGGACCAAAAATGTGAGAGTGTAATTAAATTCCATTTTAATAGTCTAAGAAGTTTTCTTAGTGTTTTTTTTTTTTTTTTCTCAGATATGGGGATTTTTCTCTAATGTATCATGGCTTTTTCAGCAGGCACTCTAGCACAGTGCAGTAAGCTTCTAAGGATTCAAAATTAACCTCACTTTGTAGTTCACACCGTGCAATGTGGAAAGGTTGGAGAAATAAAACTAGAAATAGTCATATAATCCATTTTATAAAAGTATATCCATGCATCAGAAGCTCAGCAAAGCATTTCTTCATATTCACCATACATGATGGCCATAGTATTCACAAAGCGTAGTATCATTAACTGGAGATGCAGGCTTCTGCTAATCAAAATTGCTCTTAATGCAAAATCATGCTTAGCATATGAAAAAACATAATCATGAACTGACATTAGCCGTTGCATAAATATGAATGTGCTTAGAATATTACAGCATGTACTATTTATATGTTGCTTGCCAAAAGTAATCCAGATTAATTAAAATATAAAAATTATTTCTGTTCCTGAGAAGAGAAAACTATGCACATCCAAGATGTTTGCATAGACACTGGATAATTATATGTTCCTTTTTAAATAGAGTTTAAAAATCCTTATATATTTTGCTCTGTTGTTTTACTTCTTGCTTTGTGGTACTTTACTGTCACTTTTAATAAATAATTCATTGTATTTTCAGCCCAAATAATTTAATTCTTGGAGTATTTTTTAATACAAGAGGGCTATTTAGGTTCAGATATCTGTTGAATGTTCCCTCTGTGATCTCCAATTACTGCTGTGCCCCGAAAACTAAAGAACATAGCTGATACAGTTCTTTTAACAGCTTAATAAAAGTTGCAAGGAAGATGATAAATAAAAGAGAAGAAAGAAATTTTGGGTTTTTTACAATTTCAACAAAAAAGTTAAATTTTTTTTTGTGATGTTTTGTTTCCTCATAACCAACTTCTCAAATAATTTTGTGCTCACAGAGAGTAGGTATATGCATTTCATTTCTTCCTGTTGTTGAAGGTTAAAAAGAAAATCCAGAGGCACTAGATTTAACTCTTGTGAAAACATATTTCCCAAAATAAAGTAAAATAGGAAATAAAATTAGTATTGGAGATATCATGTTATAAAGATTTTCAACGTGGCAGAATTTTCATATACAAGGCCATGCTAAAGGCCACTTATTTTATTTATCGTTGCTTGACAGGAAACATACTTATCTCTAACTTAAGGTTGTTATGTTCAGTGCAATACAATGTAGTGACTAAAGCTTCCTTGGGCACCATAATCAATTTAACCACAGCAGTACTGAGTTTCAGAGAAGCTGAAGCAAAATAACTTTTTTATAAACTGTCTTTTTTTTAATTACTGTATTGGGAGAAAAGTAACTTAATTCAGTGGTCCTTTTGTATTGAACTTCATTGTTTAAAAGAAAAGCATTTTGATCTACAAAGGTAGATAAGATGTTTTAATAGCACTGTAGTGTATCCATTCTTAAATGTTGATTTAAAAAATAAGTTACTTTATTTGCATTAAAAGTCGTGACATTTCTAGTAGTACTGCATATTAGGCTAATAAAGATTTATATAAAAATTGGTGCAAATTTGAAATTAATCAATGAAATATTTTATTTTAACATTTGTTATATGTTATTTCATGGTAAATTAATTTATTATTGCTGTTGTTGTTGTTCCAAGTCAGAAAATAAACACCTTTTGGAATTTTTCAGTTTCCTGTTCAGTAGACACTGAGCTTTGGTAAACTCTGTACCACTTTGTCCCCGCAGTATCTTCTCAGTTCTATTGTAAAGGTCTTGCACGTGCTGAATCTGTTGTTTTTGAAATGGCAGCAGCTTGTATCCAAGAATAATGGGAGAATATGGTACCTTGCATAGGATGGAAAAGTGACCTGCATTTACTGATAGGAAACTTTTAATGTTGTGTTTGTACATACTCTAGAGTTCCATTTTATCAGTATACAGGTTGCTGGGAGAAAATCCTATTTCCTTCATTAATAGAAAAATAGTGTGGGGTTTTTAATAGGGAGTAAGCCATATCCGGTGTGTGTAAATAGGGAACGAAGTGCATTTTGGGAGAGGCTGGACAAGAACATGGATTTCATACTGACAACAGCACCATTTCCACCATGTTTCCCCAGCTATACTACTGGGACATAAAATTGAGCATATCCATTACATGGCAGGTGCCAAATTACTGGTTTTAAGAACAAAGCCTGCTTTCAAGATGTTTTCTCAACTGTATTGGTTAGGTAGATCAGTTTGGTGCCTTGTAGTAGGCTGATCAACAATGACTCCCCTTCTCTGGTTGATTAAAGGTTGTAGAACTTGAGTCACTCGTGAGGAATAAATACTTTTAGAGTCAAACTGAAAAACTATCATAATATGTTGCAGATGTGTTTCACAGTAAAGCACATAAACATTTTAGGCAATTATTGCATTACTAATTAATAACAAGCTTACAGGCATAACTTTCTCGTAGTGGATTTGGATCAACCCCAGTCTGTTAAATTATGATTTGAATTCTGATTTGAATTAATTTAAGTTATGAAGTCAAAGATGATGGAAATAGAAGTAGTTTAATTCTTTGAAAAGTTGTTTGCACAACACAGCTATTTTAGTTTTATTTATGTTTTCTATTTTTGTTTTATGTTTTTGTTTTATGCTGTTTATGTTTTCTAATTTTAAAAAATGTTCTAAATCCTAGTAATGTGCATGATTTGGATCAGAGTTTTTTGTGTTGACTTTGAGAACTGAATCTTTCTGTTTAATAACTAAATATTATTAGGAGAGGAAATGTACTTAGGTGTACCTTACCTTAATAATTAGAAAATATTTTTAAATTATTTTTTATATTTTTTTGAAGTTGAGAAATTGTATTTCAGGTGTATTTATCAATTTATGTAATGATTCATATGGGAAATCAGAAAACTTAGGACTTTGATAGGTATTTTAACCATCGTGTTGTGTCTCATTGCTGTTAATAGACAGAAACATCTAATTTTCTGTCCTGCTAGTATAGCTTAATTGAAAACCTTGGGTGTTTTGGTTTTTTCAGAATTCAGGTTTTAATGTCAACCTAAGAGAAAGTTTCTTTGAAAATCTAGATTTTTTTTTTCACAGTCTAAATCAATAATATAAAAGTCCAAGAAAAATGTGCTTATTTGGAGAACTTTTAAAAATACAGTAGAATTGAAGATATTAAATTAGAGTATTCTCAAAGGGCTCTTGGAGATGACCCATCAACTGCATGAAACCCAGATTTATCTGGAATTATGGTGTTTGCAGTCCTTAGGACCAACTGAATCAGTCCGAAGTTGCCTTATAATAAAATATCTGAGAAAAATAACAGTCGCTTGAAAGTAGTTTACATTAAATCTGTTTACTAAATATGAGCATTGTCACTGTCGTGATTCAGTTTCTTGGGTAAAATTGTGCCAGTCTGTGAAATCTCTAAATCCTTTTGTATCTTTTATATTCTAGACTACACTTGAACCAAAATATGGCTTCTCTAAATGACAGCAAGTGTAAAATACAGGTTTCTTAATCTCTACTGTGGCAGAAAACAAAAAATTAAGACTGGAGAGGGAATTTTCACAACCCTTGTTCTTGTTTTCAGGTACAGCAAGTGCAGACTGTCCAACAGGTACAGCATGTCTACCCAGCCCAGGTTCAGTATGTGGAGGGAAGTGACACAGTCTACACTAATGGAGCTATGTAAGTTGCCGAATGATCAGAAGTTGAATGTTTATGAAAATGTGAAGGTAAATGGGTGTGATCAGTTATATTCTACCAACTCATGTGTTTTTAAGTTGGAAAGAAAAATTATTCAGTCAAAACTCTTACTGTCAGAACAGTTTTTTGGATGAAAAGCTGAATTCATACTGCTTATTTTCATTAAGGCAGAATTTCTGTATAAATAGATTTGTTGTGATTGGTTTAGTTTGACCTACATGAAGTTACATATACTGCATAGTGTTGTTTGAAAAAGTACCTTTCAGTTTATCATTAAGTTCTGTCCATAGGACGTATGGTGTAACTTCTGTCCTCAGGACAGAATGCAGGACCTTCTGTCTTTCTGGCTGCGATCCTAGTGACAAATGTGTAGAAAGGTGCAGCAGCTGTAGTTATTATTTAAAGAAATTGGTAATGTAATTTCATTCCTGTGCTTAATAAAACGAGATAAGTATTTTTTTTCTAAAGGAATGAAGAGGGGCAGAGGAAGGAGAGTAACAGTGTCTCCTTTTGCTGCTTCTTTAGCCTCTTTTCTGCACATTATTGTGCATTTACTGCTTCCCTGAACACGCTTTTCCATTGCCAAGTTCCTTTCTCCAACACACAACCTTAGAAACATAGAAAGAATAATTTGCTTCTTGCCCCAGCAAGTAGGCTGGGGGCGCATAGGAAATTGGGACATAGCTGGGACAGCTGACCGAAACTCACCAAAGGGATATCCCAGGCCATATGACGTCATGCTCAGCATATTAAGCTGAGGGAAGAAGAAGGAAGAGGGGGGGCATTTGGAGATATGACATTTGTCTTTCCAAGTAACCATTACGCATGGTGAAGCCCTGCTTTCCTGGAGATGGCTGAGCACCTACCTGCTGATGGGAGGTAGTGAATGAAATCCTTATTTTGCTTTGCTTGTGTGCACAGCTTTTGCTTTACTTACTAAAGTGTCTTTTTCTCAACACACGAGTTGTCTCACTTTTACTCTTCTGATTCTTTCCCCCATACCACCAGGGAGGAAGTGAGCAAGCAGCTGTGAGAGGCTTAGTTGCTGACTGGGGATAAACCACAACAGTGCTTTTTGGCACCCAGGATGGGACTATGGTCCCTGGCTGCAGTATAAAGCATATTTTTTCACATATTGTCCTCTTCAGACTGGCCCAAGTGGTATGGCATAAGCTATCTGCCGTGGGGCTGGTGTGCCAGGCCATCAGACCCGCACAGTCAAGTAAACCTGGTTGTCCCTTTCCTCCACATGGCCAGAGGCAGGGCCCCTTTATTCCTGGTTAGAGTATTCGTTACTTTATTTTTGTAACTGTAAAAGCCAAAACCAGTCTTTAACGTGCAGCAAAAAAGGGAGCATGGCAAATATTAGGGCTGTGTTTCCAGCCCTGGGGCAGTCGATTCCAGGTTCACTGGATACCTCTCCAAGTGGAAGCAGACTGTGGCCTGCATTCTGCTACCAAAGCAAAAGACAAAAATGCATTATGCGTTATCAGTTGTAGCATACCACTTGGCTCCAGTTCATACTGAGTTCTAGCATGTCCTGTATACAGCAGCACTTAGCGGCCACATGACTTCGTTGCAACCACAATACTCCACTGTTAACTTCAAGAGAAGTCATTATTAAATAGGCTGTTATTCAAGTTTCTCTTTTCATTTATCGCTTGCAAGTTCTTATGTGACCTCTTAGGACATGCACTTTTGGGAGTCTATGAGATGCGTACTACATGACTGCTAACAGTCCTTGGAAAAAAACAGAACCAGATGTTACTGGCTGCTTATATGAACCTTCAGGTTTCTATGATTTTATTGTGTTTCTATATCTGAATCCCTTTGTTAGTTTCTGCAAAATCAGCCAATGGTATATGAGACTTCCTTAACACAATATGAAAACTCTCCTTAGCAGGTTGTCTTTCTCTTCTATAGAAGAAGAATTTACCCACGTTGTTGTGAACAACAACATTGTGAACAGCCAATTTGTTGTTCAATACTTTTAGGAACATTAACCTTTCTAAAGATTATGGTTTCATTCATGGAGAATGGGACCAATCTGTGTCTCTACTCAGAATTTTTGAAGACTGTATATTGTGAAACACATTTTTCCATATGCTTTTATACTCCAGATTAAGAATAGAAAAATGTAATTTATGTAAATTAAAGTTATTGAATATATGTGTTACATGTTAGAATGCCATTTATTTGACAGGTGAAGGAGAATGGGGCTATAGGTTGCTGATGGCTAGCTTCCTTCCGAGATTAAAGAATTGTTTTTCTATTTGCTGTTTTAATAGTTGCCCAAGTTCTATAGTTTATTAAAAAAATACTTGTTTCTCTTCTTGTTTTGCCACTGCATTAGCTTGTTCAGAGCTGTATCCATGTGGGAGTGACACCTTAGAATTTTTGAAAGTGAACAAAAAGCTTCCAGTATCCCGAAACAAAGCTGACATAGACTGTCTCAGGTTCTGCTGTGACAATAAAAACAGAGGCCAGCCTCTCTTGTGCTAAAATATTTTGGCAAGTGTTCAGATTGCAGTTCATATTTTTCTATTCTTTGTACTGAAATCTGTGAAAGATGAGCCTTATGGATCCTGACAGATTCACAGAAGTGTGTTACAGCCTGTTTGTCCAGTTACTTCCACTCCAGAAATTTTCTGTTTCAGTTTTAGGAGATAGGATTAGGTTTATAAATGATGCAGTTGACTAGAGTAATCACTGGTTTGTCTTTGGGGTTGTCTTCCTATGATTTTATGTTTGATTTATTTTATGACCATGCTAAATCAAAGTCTTAATTCTAACTCAAAATCAGATATAGGATGCTTCCATAATTTATCAAGTGACAGTACTGCTCTAGCAATGGAATAATAAGTCTGCAACCCATAGTTAGGGTGAAGACATTAATTCAGGCACCTCTGGAATAAATGTTGCAGCATGTCTGATGAAAGAGTTATTCTTTATTTCAAAATAAAGCACTTGCAAACTAGCATTGATTTAAGTCCATATATGATAGCAACAAAGGATGCAGATAGAATATATGTGAGGAAAGAATTACTTGATTATTTTGATTATAAAGTTAAGAAGTTTGTCAGGTTTCACAGTCTTTGTGACACGTAACTGTTGTATTCTTATAACACAATTCTTCCCACGTGTTTTACATCATGATTTGTCTACACTTAAAAGTTATTTGGTTTTATGGTAATTGGAGGCATAATGATAATACAAGGAGTGTAACCTACAACTTGTTACCTACATTGTATAATATGAGAGTATTTGAGTTATGTTATCTAGATTTATGTCTAGTTAATAATAAACTTACTTGTCAAGCATGTCACTCTGTCCTGAAACAAAAATGCATTGTTGTTGCGATGACATGTAAAGCCTTACCTGGCACTTCAGAATAGAAAAGAATATTATGGCTTCACCTGTATTAAGAAGCCAAGTCAGTCCCCTGCACCAGACATGAACTTTCTTCTTACTTGAATTATAATGTATTAAGCAAATGTAGCCATTTACCTGATAATTCTGGTGTGGCAAAGAGGGTTTTAATTGCTGGGATTGTCCAAGAATTGCTATTGCTGTTGCATCCGAACCACATTCTTCACTGACTTGTTGTACTACAATTTAGATGGTTTATGTGGGCAAAACACACCTTGTATGCAAACCCAAGAATTTACTATTACTCTAATTGAAATCTTAACTGTTAAGTCCAAGAACTATTATCAATACAGTTAAAGTTGTTATCTTCTTAGTACTTCCTAGTATCCATCCCTTTTCTTCTGGCACTATGCTTACCCTTTTACTACTGCTCTGCATGCTAAGGTCAATGGCTTCTGTCTGAGAAAGAGTTATAGCAAGTTACAGCCATCACAGGTGTTACACCTGCAGAAGTATGATGGATGGTGGAGGGCTCTCTGTTCACACTAGGTCCACCTGCAGCTATTTTTAATATGTTTTCTAGCATGGCCTACACCTTATTTTTTCTTCAGTTGTTTCCATTTCCGTATTACATCTGTATAGAGGGTGCTGCATTTTTAATCTAGGGTCATGGATTGTTTATTCTACACAGAATAGCTATTTTATATTACTACCAGCTAGTTAAAGCAATGAATCAGCATTTTAACAATTGACTTTATACCACACAATCTTAGAAAGCTAGGCTGAAATGGAAAGAGGTTAAGTAACATTTATCTGATTGTTTGACAATTAGTGTTACAGTTAAGCTAGAAAAAAGCTTTAGGCTGGCACAGGCAAGTCTAGACAGAGGAAGCCTGACGAGCTCAAATCTTGAGGTCTTGCAGATTTAGTACAAACCCTGTGACATGTTCCTAACAGTGGCAATACCGTATTTCCGGGATGATAGGTCTGCAGTACTTCATCAGAACTTTTAGAGGTCTGTAACTAAGATTCCCTTAACTGTCTTACTTACTAGTCCTGAGACTATAAGATCTCTCCTCTGTTTTCATTTACTTCATTCCCTGGTTTACAGGGTTTTCCTGCAGTTGAGGACTGTATGTATTTTTATTGTGTTATTTCCATGTGATAAAAGGTCTTGGGCCAAGTGTTGAAGATCTCCCCCCTCACTAAACAAAACCAGAACAATAGTGAATGCCTATTAGTAACCTACTTGAATGTGACAAATAAGAATTTGTTTATATGGAATAATGCAACCTATTTTAGGTAAATTTTGTAAAGCTTTCTCTGGCTGATAGATTTTAAGTTTTCCATGCAGAGAAAATGTTTATACATACAACAGGTCAACTATTCAGTATTACAGAGGACATTACTTACTTCAAATTTTTGTTCTCTGGTTATAGGTGCATTAATTGCCCTTTTATAGTGTAGGTTTTGATCTTTGGTTTTAGCAGTTTCGTTTGATAAAGGGGTATTGATTAAAGGAAATGATGACTTACTGTCTTATCCGTTCTTCCATCTCAGTCTTTAGATCAATTGAGGAGGCTTTTGTGGAAGAAGGTTTATTGCTTCATTGGGACTTGATCTCTTATTAAAAAACCCTGAATCAATATTCTGGTTACAGGAGTAGATTTCTTTGTGGGGAAGCAGGAGGTTGTATGAAGCAGGGTGAGAGATATGATTTAGACCTCTCCATTATCACTCAACTGCTGTATCATGTTCTGTTGTTTCAGTGTTAGGTTATATGGCACTTACCCTTCTTCCCATTGCTTATGATACACCACCTCCGGAGACTGCAGCAGTGTGTAATAGGCTGGGATACGGCCTTCTCCAATATTAGACAAAGGATTCAGTTTTCTCTAGTTTCTGTGAAGCTCACTATCAGCTTTAGGACCACAGGATTATACTAAAATCTTAAAGGAGTTTGAGTAGGGATGGATGGAGGGAGGGATGCCATCCAGAGGGACCTGGACAGGCTGGAGAGGTGGGCCCGTGCCAACCTCATGCAGTTCAACCAGACCAAGTGCACATGGGATGTGGCAATCCCAGGCACAAATACAGGCTGGGCGGAGAATGGATGGAGAGCAGCCCTGAGGAGAAGGACTTGGGAGTGCTGGTGGACGAGAAGCTCAACATGAGCCAGTAATGCGCTCTTGCGGCCCAGAAGGCCAACCACATCCTGGGCTGCATCAAGAGGAGCGTGGCCAGCAGGTCGAGGGAGGTGATTCTCCCCCTCTACTCTGCCCTGGTGAGACC
>JAAGAY010142441.1:0-28535 GCA_011801015.1 Ardeotis arabs
CGTGCCTCGAGCAGAGCAGCCTGCGCCGCGTGTGAGCGCGGTGAGAACGAGCGGCGTGAGGCAAGCCCGTAACCTGGTTTGTCGTATCCATCGAAGTGTCTCGCCGTTTGTTAATGGACAGGGCCTTTGCAAAACCGCCGTGCTGCGCGTTTGTGCAGCAGATTGCTGCTGGTGGCGGTCGAGGTTTTGTTGGTTTGGTTTTGCTTTGTTTTGGTTTTTCAGCGGCCGCTTAGCAGGCCGGTTGGTCGCTTCCAGTTGCCGGTTGTGTAATTGTGCATGCAAATCAGGCATTCATTTGTGCCTTCATTCTTTCCCTGTTTTATGCTGTGTCCCTGAGCTACTTTGGTTTCTAAATTCAGGCCTTACATATTTATCTGTGCCATTCAATTAGACCACATCCCCAATGCTGCTATATAGTTTCACAGTATGTGGGAAATTTGGTAATTAAATGCATGCAAATGCTGCAAGAATAGAATAAATTATTTTTTCCTTAATATCAGCTAGCTATTCCGTGATGTTTCTAGAGATAATGTGACCAAGATCTGGGCTTTTCTTTCCCCTTCTTGCCATCTTCTTTGAGTCTTCATTGTTACTACTCTAGAAATACTTGGGCAAGTTTATATTAAAAGAAGCCCAGCCCAGGCTGTGCTGTGTGCTGAAGGAAGGAGGGAGATCTGCACCTCAGTTTTTTGGGTCTCTGAACAAAACCTGAGATGGAAACTGTGTTTCGTTGAGTTCTAGGTGTGTGGTACAGCCTTAGAGTGAAGCGGTTGCAAGGAATGACCTGCAATCACTTGGAAGGGTGCTTGACACTGCACCTTCTGGCTTTTGGAAGTACCCCAGGTACTCTATTAGAGGCTGGGATCTCCAGGTATTTTTTAAAAAGGACTCTGGTATTTCTATGCCATATTTATTCCTGAAGTCCACTGCAATCCATAGACAGCTGTGATTCTCGGTTTCACAGCGTGCCCGTCGCTAAGGCTGGGCAAACGCATCCCGGCTCGTCCTTACGGATGGGAGCGTGCCTCTGGTTTGGTGGTGTCTCTGGCTTCTGTGAGCTCTTCCCACGTGAATACAGGGTTGTCTTCAAAGCCAAGGGCTCTAAGGACCGTTGGTGGCTAACATCATGCTCAAACAGCTGAATTCTCATGATTCAGTCCTATATCGTGGTTTTCAAGCAATTTGAAAGTAATTCCTCTTTCAGAGAGGAATATACATCTTTAATGTATACATCTTTAATGTATATTTTGATGCTGTGTGCACGTTAGCTAAAAGGTCTGACCTTACTGATGATCTTTTTTCCTTACTTCAGGGACCTTATCCCGCACAGCTTTTGGACTCTTTCTGTGCCCTGTACTCGTGGTTATTTTGCCTTTCCTCTTGAATCCGGTGCCGCTGGTGTGTTCGAGTTCCCCCCGAAGTGCCGAGCCGTCTCAGGGCTGGGCTGTATTCAGCCTGCAGTGCTGCAGTGCTGTTGCATCAGTGCAGGGTTTCTGTGATTCCTCTCCTCTCTTGGCCTCCTCCCGGGGTGTGAAAATCTTACAGAGGTACCGGTAGCTCAGAAATGCAATATATTCTTGTCGCTGGTCCTTGAGAAAGAGCTTGGCAAAAGGTGCAAAGCTGCAGAGGGTTTGTAGGCGGCTGCATTCAGAGACACAAACTTCCTCGCAGCTCTGCTCTGCTGTAGGAGCAGGGGAATCGACGAGGTGCTCTTTGTAGGGACAGGGTGGAGTCCTGTCGCAGGTCTGTGCGCCTGTGCAGGCTGGAAGCTTTGCGAGGTCTTCCTCAGCCGTGCTTCTGTACCTCGCCCGCTTCACTTTTCTTTTCTTTGTATCACGGAGAAGTGCTCGTTTGCGTTGCATCTCATGCAAAGAGGACTCCATCCAACCCGCGTGTTACAGAAATCCAGCTTTAAGAAATTACTGTTGTACTTGATGGAAGTCTTTTGAAATTATTTCATTCTTAGGGCCTGAAAGGAACAGAAACCCTGATAGTTCCGTATATGTAAAACAAAAGCGTGAGATTTGACTTCCCGTAGCAGAGATGTGGTGTGCTCCGGGAGAGGGAGAGGTGAGCCCACTGGGGGCTTGGCCCTACCCAGAGAAGCATTCGGGGTGCTCCCTGGCAGCCTCTTCCAATGCCAGAGTCGTTAACTCCTCCTTAACGGCAACAATATCTGATAGGACAGGAAGGGGCATTTTTGTCGAAAGAGCTCAGCGTGTTCTGTGCACGTCGCCTGCCGTGCTCTCGTAATCCCAGCCCCAAGTCGCTCCTCTGTGCTGTACTGAGGCGGCGCTTTGCTGAAAGCCTTGTTAGCAGGGCGAGGAGAGGGCTGATACCCAGCCCGTTTCAGACAAGGCTGAACGCCTCGTCCCAGCCCCGGGGACGGAGCTGACTTGGAATTTGTGTCTAATAATCAGGTTTTATCTAATCATGTTTGCTAGAGAGCAATGACTGGTAGACTATTTTTTGCAGGAAAATACCGGTTTTGGTAAAGTTTTCAGAATGGTTTCTGTAGCCTGGAACAGAGTTTGTGTTCAGGAGAAACTGGAATCGGGATAGCCGTCAGCGTGGCTGTCGGAGAGCCAGCTCTGCGAGCCGCTGTGCCCGTGTTGTCAAACCCGGCTGGAGCCGCGTGGCGAGCAGGGCCGGGCAGGCTCGCCCGGCGCCCAGCGCGTGATGTCCCTCTGCCCGTAGCTTGCGTTGGGACTGAAAAGCGGCAGGTCTGCTCGCCTGGCTCTGTGGGGGCTCGCAGACCACACCTGCCCTTGGATCTTTGATGCTGTATGCTTGTCTGTCTGGTTTTTTTTGCGGTGACTGACTTTGTTCTGCCTGTGCTGTTTGCTCCCTGCAGAGCTGACCTGTCCTGGGTGCGACATAACTAAAGAAGCTGCTGCAGGATGAAAAGATGGCAGCGCGGCTGCTCGCACCACCAGGCCCTGATAGTTTTAAACCCTTCACTCCGGAGTCTCTGGCTAACATCGAGAAACACATTGCCGAATTAAAAAAGAAGCAGCGGCCAAAGCAAGACAGCAGCCACCGGGATGACGATGAAGACAGCAAACCAAAACCAAACAGTGACCTTGAGGCGGGGAAGAATTTGCCTTTCATCTACGGGGACATCCCAAAAGGCCTGGTTGCTGTACCACTGGAGGACTTTGACCCTTATTATATGACCCAGAAAGTGAGTCTGCAAGAAAGGAGTCGCTAAACCGCCTTTTTCTTAGGAAATTGCAGGTTTGGGTATGGTTTAAGTCGAAGACAAAGAATGGAGTCTTTGGATGGGGCTTGTTTGGTTTGTTTTGTTACGTGTTTTTCTTTGAGGTTTAATAGAGATCAGCGATCAGTCTGTAAGCACCTACTTGGATGGCGTTAGGAGAACAAGATCTGGAAACTAAAAGTAGATAAAATTCTGCTAATGTGACAATTTTAACCATGAGGGGAATTAGAAGAATTTAATTGAGGGGTAACAGTAATGATTTTAAGTGTGTATTTCATTACTTGCGTGGAATTCAGTCTTAATTTGATTGTTATGAAGCAGTGGGATGTAGAATCATGACAAAAAAAGAAGTGAGATAAACTAATTAACTTGCTTTCATCTTCGTAACTTTTATTTTAAAAACATTTGTCTGTGGAATTAAGATGGTATGGCAGGAGGCATTTATGAGTGCTGAGATGTATTAAGAAATTAAGTGGTAAGTAAGCAAACACTGCTGGAAATGCAGGGGAGGGATAGTCTACAGGTGAAATAAGGAAGAGCACGGTCACTGATTTTCTTAGAAGGCTAGATGACTTAAAACTGAGGTTATTTTCTGCTGTTTAATTTCATTGCCTTGTTTGATTGCAACTGAATTGGAATAAGCTGAGATAATTACCATCTCTGTGTCAGGCTTAGCTGTGCCGCTTGAAGAAGCCGCAGGTTCGACCGTATACGTGACAACAGCTGTGATGTGACCGTTCAAAACTTCGGTAGAATGACTGTCATGTGGAATCAGTGAGTTGTCATGGGTAGCAAAATATTTTATGATTTTTGTGTTGAGACAGGCATGTCTTGCCACGTTCAGAGGTGATTCTGTGACTGGCAGGGCATTATTCACAGGAAATCCGCTGAAATTGTGGCTAACGTTGGGTATAACTGATCCCTCCTTTCTGCATTTACTCCGGTGAATGGAGTGCTTCCGTGTTGTGTCGGTGGTGCTGGGAGTACAGGTGCCAACTCGGAACGGAGCTTTGCAGTACGGAGCTTTGCGTAGTGCTGGTCACCAGGCGGGCTGCCCTTCAGGTGGGTGCTGTGCTTCAGGAAATGCGTTGACAGCGGCTGCTGCTGGTAAGAAGGTAGCTCACGTTGTCCCTCAGAAATATTTTCTCTTGATTAAGCAAATATTTTCTCTTTATTAAACAAATCTGGTGTTGCCTGGTTTTGGTGTGGGCAGGCAGTGAAGGACAGACGTGTAGCTGAAGAGAATTTCCAGGATCTCTTTGGTTGTGTGCGGCCGCTTGCACCCAGGCAAAGTAGGTGTTATGGGGTGGTGCTGCAAATCCAAGCAGGAGTGTTTTGTGCCCTCTTTGTGTTCGTGCACTTGAGTGTTCGGTGGATGTGGGAGAACTGGGCCGTGTTCTTTCAGTATAAAACAGGAGAGCAGTGCTGGAAGGGCGGTGGGCACTGCCGCGTCCTGGAACATTGGGCAAAGGCTTCTTGGTTGTCTCAGTGTTCCCCCAGAAGTAGGAGGCAGAGGGGAACCCCGTTAGCCCTCTAGCTTTATCAGTCTCCATATTTGCCTCCCAACACAACGCTATTAATAAATCTTTCATTTTTAGAGAAAAATAAGCCACATTCTCAACTTTGAAGGCATCTGTCGTGTCTCCAGAAGAGAGCCGTACGTTTCTGCGTGCAGCCGCTTGCAGAGTTTCTGCTCGCTCGGTGTGCCTGCCACGCGGAGATGGGAGCTCTCCGCAGAGCTGGAGCAGCTGCAGATGGAGGGGAAGGTTCTGGAGATGGGAGAACTCACAAGCCCTGCCAACCTCGTACTGTGTGAAAAGAGCCTCGCTCTTCCCATGAACACTGGATTAACATTTTATTGGCTCTGTTTCTTCCGCATCCACTTCAGTACGGCGATAGCTTAGGTGTGTGCTACTTCTTCGCTGCCTCAAATAGGCAGTGACTTCCCACAAAGAATTTTTTTAAAGACCATTAAAAAAGGCCCTTCTCTGAATCATCAGGAATTGCGAATCTGCTTGAATCATGGGAAGTTTTCCAAGATTTTTTTTTTTTCCTCTCCAGCATTTGCCAGAAGGCTTTGCATCATAGGTCTTTTCTTTTAAAGCCAGACGTACAGCATGCATAGGGACAAATCAGCTGGTTGCTTTTCCTTGCAGTAGGACACAGTGATCTTGGTTTATCTAAGGAAACTGAAGCTGCATTTTAACTGAGAACCCGAACTTTCCAGTGGCCTGTTAACTGATATTTAAAGGAGAAACAGTGTGACCTAGAAACAGAGCCATGGGACGGGGAGTCAGAAGTCCTGGCTTCGGAGCCCAGCCCGGCAAGTGATGGTTTTGTCCAAGCTGTTTCTCTTTTCTCTGCTCAGTCTCACTTTGCAAAATGGGAGGAATGACTCTGAGGAGAATCAGGAAAGTCCCTTTGCTCACAGGTAGCGGATTTTAGAGCTAATTTAGCTCCTTTTTGTCTTTATGTGAGTACCAGGGAGGATTTTTTCATGATTATTTCTTTTGCAAATAGTAGTCACCTTCCAATCCCCGGCCTGAAGCACATGGCAGAAGCCATACTTGCCCACGATATTTGCTGTGGAAACCTGAAACATTTCAATTGGAAAAAACAAAAAGCAGGTACATGAACTTCGTTGTATACACGTGCAAACAAAATTCAGGAAAGCTGCCTGTGTGGGCATCCGTAGCACTGAAAGCGGAGCAGCTGATTGCCTCGTAGTCTAGGCTGCCTTCAGTGTGTGCTTAAGCGAGAGATAAGGACCATCATCCTCTTTTCTTTCCGCAACCTTATTAGTATTTCTATTTTTTATGTTATCACTCCTACTAAACAGCTCCTCACCCTGTTCTTTCCCACTGAACATGACTTTTGCCAGGTTGTGGTCATTTTCCTCAAGGAACTTCCATTTCACTCAGTATGAATCTCATACTTGCTACAGAACAAGGTAGAGGGGCTGATGCTCCTGCAGTGGCTCCATCTACGAGGCAGTAGAAGGTCCTTGAATATTCTGGGAATTTATAAGCTTAGGTGGATTGATTTCAATGGAAAAAATCAACACTGCAGTTGCAGAAGACGACCGTACATCTGTGAACGTCTGAGGCTAGCGTGGGATTGTCTGAGGTCACCTATAGCTTGCAGATGAGCACCTGCGGATTGTTCTAGTGCATATGTGCCAATGGAGTGACTTGCAACTTCGTCAAGTCACATGCACAGTTTGGAAATGGGCCCTCTGGTCCAGAATGTCACCTTGACTGCCTGGACCTGGGAAAATTACAGGGATGTGAGAGACCAGCTTAGAATCACAGACTGGTTTGGGTTGGAAGGGAGGGTTAAAGCCCACCCAGTACAACCCCCCTGCGCGGAGCAGGGGCATCTCCAACCGGATCCGGTTGCTCAGAGCCCCGGCCAACCTGGCCTGGGATGTTTCCAGGGATGGGGCATCACCGCCTCTCTGGGCAGCCTGGGCCGGTGTGCGGGAGGCATGTCTGGCTCTGGCGTGCGCTTCAAGGAGCCTTCACTTATGACTTCTGTAGGGCAAGGTAGTGGCCTTGCAAGGTCGTGGTACCATTAATGGGTTTTGCATTTCAGTGAAGTCACTGAAAAAGAGAGAAGAATCAGGACCATCTCAAAAATCAGCCTTTTATTCTAATTTCCAAAAGCTAATTGCCTTTTCCAGGTCTTGTGTGTTTAATGTTATTTTTTCTTCCCTTCCATCTCTCCAGTAGGCTTAAAAGGAGCAGGGAAAGTAAGCGTGCCCTTCCTAGCTATCGTCCCTGCCGCCATGGCAGGATGAGGAAAGGAGAGGGTAATCCCTGCCAGGTGTCTTCTCCAGTCCTCTCTGGGTGTTGGATGGAAGGCAAAGTGTAGCGGAGTTGTTTGCTGTTGTTGTCTCACGAAAAGATGTACGGATAACGGTACTGCTGGCATCCGGTTCTAAACGTTGCCGTAGCACGTAGCGCTTTCGTGCTGCGATCAGGGTGTGCCGAGTGTGGCACGGCCCGGGAGGTGAGAGAATCTCTGCTGCAGTCACCTAAATAGCTGCAACCCACTGGTGACGAGGGGAAGGGAGGAGAATAATTTCCGCTTCTGAGGCAGAATGAATTTCCTTGCATAGGCAGATTGTGGTGTCGTTAAAACTTCAATCCAGATCAGTTTCCCAATGCTGCATGTTGATCAATATTTATTTTTTACAATATATATTTCAGAAATGTTTTATTTGATAAATTTTTAAAAACGCCAAGGGTTTTTCCTGTGTTGGGCTTGAAAGAAGACTAAAGGAAGAGCAAAATGTGCCGGTTACTTTTTTCCCCATAAGCTTTTCAGTGGTGAAGAATAAGTTACTAAGAAAGAATAAATTCATCCCCTTTTAGGGGAGATGGAAAAATAAATACTAAATAATGTGTTTTCTGTGTTAGGAAGTACACCTCTATAAGCCAAAACAGACTTGAAAAATATTTTGCATTGAGGTTTAATTCTGTATATACTTCTCCAGCCCACAGAGTGCCAGAGTTCCCCGTAAATTAATTTTGAAAATAGCTCAGTTAAAGTAGCTCGCTCGGGGCGTCATCAGAAAGTCGTCGCTGCCTCTTGCTCAACGTTGAGAGCAAGGCAGTCATCAGTTACCGCTGTAGCAATATGGTTCCATATGTTCCCAGGCTGTTCGTAAAGCTGCTTTCTTCTTAAATCTTCTGCCCACTCTTCCTCACTCTTCAGCCATTACAGAAATGCTGAATGTAAAACCTGCACGAAGCAAGAGCGTTTTGAACCTTCCTGTAACGGGAACGCTGTTTGCCATCACTTGACCGATTCTGTCCTGCTCTCCAGCACAGCTTCTTTCGTGCACGGCTTTGCAAAGTGATTTAGAGAAGACTTCTCTTTCGTGGTCTGACTTCTTTTTACGTGAGAACTGTTTTGAAGGTTTCTGTAAAGCGTAGATTCCCAGCCAGCTTTAAGAACACTGAAGTGGACAAAGCTTTTTTCACCTCTTCAACCACAAAATGAGACTTTTTCCAAGTTCAGCCAGACTTCACTTTAGAAGAAGACTGCAAAATGCCTTTCTCCAGGTATCACCTTTACTCTAAGTTTTGAGCTTTGCCTCAGCAGATCTTAAAAGGGCTTAAGGATGTTCTTGGAGCTGAACCAGCAAACATTTTGAGAGCGTGCAGCCATTTTGAAATGGAGTTTTAATATGTCAGCAGCATGAAGAAAAACTAAGATAAGGTTTTAAATTGCCAAACGCTTTTTGGCTTTTGTGCTCCTCTTTCTGTTAACAAGGCCACGCGGGGATTTACCCAGGATTTTATAAGATGTGCAGGGGAACTGGAGCAGCGGATCTTGGAACTGCGGGAATCTGAGCAGCCTGGAACGTACGGCACCTTATTTGTGTTACACTGTACTGAGGGGCCCGGTTATGATGGGCTTCACAGCCAGTTCAGCAAGCTTTATGGTCAGAGCACGGAAGAGAAGACAAGGAATTGCCTGATGTAAGGCGTTGTAGTAGCTGAAGGACTGAGCTGGCAGGCAGAATGTGGAGCTCGTGTTTGGTAGGCGATGGCCCTGACCGTGGGATGAAACCGCTTATATTACAGCGGGGAATGCCAGATTTCTAGGTTGGTCTCTGTGAAACAGCCATGGGAAATGTATGTTTCCATGTAATCCCTCCAGCGTGCCAAGGCAGACGGTCTCTGACGCTCCCTTTATGTCCCCTTCCCTCGGCTGAGTCTGGCTTGCTCTTCTCGTACGGATCTGGAGCCTCTGGGTTGGTTCACATCTGTGAAGCGGCGTGCACGTGCCTGTCTCCATGTGAAGAGTGGTTTTACTTCTGGCTTGCTGAGCTGTCTCCGAGCAAACCGGAGGGCTCCTGCACGGTGGTTTTTCCCACACAGAAATGGAGGCGTAACGAAACTGAGCCACCCCACAGAGCCACTGTGTGCTTTGGGTTTTTTTTTTAATTTCTGTCTTTGTCCAGCAAACCTTGTGCCCACACAGTGTTCAGCACAGTCGCATCAGAGACCTCAGTGCTTAAAAGATGTGGTAGAGCGTTGTGCTAGGGACTCAACCGAAGCCCGTGAGCGTCCCAGTGTGATGGGTTTCCTGCTCCGAAGCCTCTGCGGGGGACAGTGAAAGAAGATTTGAAAACGAATGCTTTGTGAGTCTTTGAAAGTTTGTGGTGTCGGGGAAGGAGAGACAGCTGGCTCTTAAGCTTGAGTGGCCCTTGACCCCTCTGTAATCCACAATTTTGAAAAACTTACGGTCTTGTAGAATATTGTTACGTGCCAGGGTAATCTGTTCATTAATTCTTGATGCTGCAATTTAAGAGCTGTCCAGGGTTGTCTTGAAAGTGCTTTTGTTGGGAGATGCATTAGTGGTTATGCTAACTAATCTTTCTCACTCAGTGCTGAACCACAATCTGATTCTGATTTCCTTTTCAAATAATTTACTGCTCAATGGTCTAATTTAGCCAAATGAGCTAAAAGACATTGTTTCACTTACTAGGAGGGAAATGACAAATTTCATAGGAGTGAGTCTCCTGGGGAAGCACAGCGACTGCGTTGGCAGAAAGCCCTCGTGGATTCCCGTGTGCCGGGCTCCGGGAGGCTCGGGGCTGTGCCAAACGGTGGGCTGGTGCCGGGAGCCGGCCTGCGGCGCGTCCGGCCTTGCTCCCTTCCCCTGCAGCCGTCTGGGCTTCATCCTGCCTCGCTGATGCTGCAGCGTCCCGGAGGGACGTAAAATGGGAAAATGCTGCCAGGGAAAGGGCTTTGGCTTGTCGGTGCACGCAAATTGTTTTTTTTTTCCTTGGAGTCGAGTGGTAGGTGCGTTGAGTGTGCTGGTATTAAGCAACCACAGTTCTAATTTTGCCTCTCCAGATGGCTGCGTGTGATTCTCCCGCTGCTTTTTGATATGCATGTTCACTAGCGGGGAGTTGAAGTAGCAGGTCTGTATTTTAAGGCTGGTGATGGAGAGATGAGATGGATTTTGCCTCACGTTTACATGATTCATTCCACAGGTTCTGTATAAAGTAGCGAACCTTAACATCTCGCTAATTAAAGGCAGCGAGAGCACATGACTGTGCCTGGACTTGGTGCACCAGCGTGGAATGTGCTCAAAATTGCCAGAGAGTCGGGACGATGGGTATCTGCCTTGTGTCTGCTGGGGTGGGGGACTCTGCCATGGTGGTTTCTTTCTGCTTACCTGTCAATCTTTCTTTGCAGGTGAGGTGCTGTCTTGTAAAAACACAACTTGTGGTGGTAGCTGTTAGCGAGGTTTGGGAAGGAGACCCAGGCTACGCGAACGCTGTGCCATAGCGATGGTCTTGTGCCCTGGGCAGTGGCGGGCAGTCTGGGCTCAGCCGCTCCTGAATTGGTGGTCCTTAGTTGCCTCGGTTCTTACCTGTTAGGTAGGGATAACCGTGCTTCAGCCCTTGCGTGGTGGAAATCTGCGCTTTTGGGTGGGAGATTTTGCTTCTGCTCTGTCCGAGGTGTCTAGTAAAATGGATGGTTTGGAGTAGAATTACTCAGGATGTACTGGTAGGTATGGTTTACCCTAATGGGAACTTCATTTTCTTTGAAAAAGCGGAAAATGCTGGGTTTTTACCATGGAGGTTGTTCGTCTTTTTCTGTACAATTCGTGCTTTGATTTTTGTGCATTAACTCTCTCTCCCTTTCTCTCTTTCTCTCTTTCTTTGTTTCTCTGCAGACCTTTGTAGTACTAAACAGAGGGAAAACACTCTTCCGATTTAGTGCCACACCTGCCTTGTACATTTTAAGTCCTTTTAATCTGTTTAGAAGAATAGCTATTAAAATTTTGATACATTCATATCCTTTTTATTACTGAGTTATTGTTGCCTTTGTATATTCATTGAAAAATCTCTTGCCTGTTGTCTTATTGCTGAGTTCAAATAGCGTGTATGATTTACAGCTCTGCCCCTGGTGAGGTGGGATTGCCCTTCGAGCATACCCAAAACATCTTTTTGGACATACCCAATGGAGTAAACGTTTTGTTTATTTTCCCTGCTGAATTGTACCTGTCTGTGTCCGTTCCTCCATCAGCGCACAGACATTGCGAAGTTTTGGGACAGATACGATTTGAGGTTGTGCTTCACGTGAAGAGGAGTTGAGCTTTAGCTGCTAAAATGGTTAAACAGGACGAGGAGCTGGGGCAGGAGCCGAAATACCTTGTATGTAATTAGATGCTGATGAATTTCTTGCTCTTTTGGCATCTCTCAAACTTCCTTCTAATGACAGGGCTGCTCCAAAATGTTCAGACAGCTCCCGTAGCTTTGGAAGCATCATCGGCATGTGTTATTAAGAGTGGAAAAAAAAAACCCCAGGCAGCAGTATATTGAATGAGCTGCCTTGCCCTGTTTGTTTGTTTATTTTTAGAAAGTGACTTTAGAACAGGAACACGTTCATTTGTTGTTTTAGAGGCTTCTCTAAACTTACTTCCTGCATCTCATGAAGAAAAAGCTTTTCCATCTTTTCAAAGTCGACTTGGGACCTGAAGCTGGGAAGGTTTTCTCTGGCATACGTGTTACTTCTCGTAGCCTCTCCTCCCCCTGGAAGTGCTGGACACAGCTGAGAGATGCAGATCTGTCAGGCTGAGACCGAGAGGCTGGCAGTGGATCTTGGCCCCTGATCTGAGATCCATTTGAGTCTCTTTAAACAGTTTTGGAAGTCAAACAGCTTTTGATCTGAGCCTGGATTTCACCATTCTGTTAATAATTCAGTAGTTACAGTCCACTCAGACTTCTCATTCTGAACTGGTACTGGCCCTGCAATGCTCCTCGAATCAGTCCAGCACCTTCCGTCTGCGAACGTGACACACGAGGTCCTGAGCGCACAGAGGGAGCAGAGCTCTTTGGAGAGATTTGTGAGATTTTCTGCGAGCGAAATCCTAGACATCCATGGATTGCAGCGCTGCTTTCCCGTTGAGTGCGTTAGCAGACAATGTATGTTGATGTTACTGAATAGATAGAATTATCTGGGGAGACATTTTCATTTAGGCATGTGATTTTTGAATTGCTCAGACATACTAGGAAATGTAAAACAAGTTGAACGGTGACGTAAGAATACTGTTTATATATGGTCACCTCGGTCTTATTTCCCACGACTGCTGGAAGCGTCTTGGCTCTTATTGTAGCCCACAGAGAACAGACTGGAAATTGCTGTTGAATTTATTGCAGTCCAGGGATCTTTAGGGAGCCGCGGGGGGATGTAACGAGCCACGCTAGCGTCCCTTTGATCCTTGACTTTGTTCTACAGTATTTAGCATGATCATTATGTGCACTATTTTGACCAACTGTGTATTCATGACTTTTAGTAACCCGCCCGAATGGTCGAAGAACGTGGAGTAAGTAACGCTTCTTGTGTTTTTAAGAATCTCGCAGAATGTTGGTTTTCTTCTGTTGAGAAACGTGTTCCTGTTCACGTTTACGTTAGCATGAATACAAATCGTCTTTTCTATCCACTTTGTTTAGACAAAAGTGTTTGTAATTCATCTTTATTCATGACTGAAATGACATTTCTACAAATTCTCAGTGCAGCTCTCTTTCTTCCTCATAACAGGTATACATTCACTGGTATTTATACTTTTGAATCACTTGTGAAAATTATTGCCAGAGGTTTCTGTATAGATGGCTTTACTTTTCTACGTGATCCATGGAACTGGCTAGATTTCAGTGTGATCATGATGGCGTAAGTTGTGTTTTCAGCTTATTTCAGGTATTTGTGGCGTACGGGAGGGAACGAGACCTTAGGAAGAGGGTGGGCGTGTAAGGAAAAAAATAAATCAAGGAAAAAAGTGAATCCCCAAAAGATTTCTTTCTTGATTTTTCAGAAGAAAGCTTCGGCCTGCCATGGAGTCACAGATCTAAAATGCAACTCCAAGGAGTTAGCGGAGTTGCTGTTGCAACACTAAATTTCTGGGGTTTGCCTTCTTGGCCCGCGTTGATCGTTGCGTAGGCTTGGTACCGCTGAGGGGAACCAGGTGGATGTCACTGGTAGCCTGACTCACTGGGGGAAGAGATTTTTTGGGTTTTTTTTTTTTTTTTTCCCCCTCTTTTACGTTTGTTTTTGGAATAACACACGTGTTTGGGCTCCTGTAGTCAACAACGGCCAATGAAAACCGAGGAACCACGTAGGAGGGCTCCGGAGTCTAATTCTCAAGGGTTCAGAGCACTTGGATTTAATTGTAGTAGAATGCTTTAACTGTATAAAATGACTTTTTTTGGCTGGATTCTGCACCCAAGGTTGTTCATTTTCTTGAGTTTCTGCTCTTTTTCTACTTACCTTTTATTTGTGTATTTAAATTATACGCAAAGAGTTGGACATTGTACACAAAGGGCAAATCACTGACACTTCAGTTTTGCTTCAGAGTAGGTGGGGATCTACTGTGCGCAGTGTAAACGTGCCTGGGTGAGTGAGGCTCCCAGTTCTGTGCACACAGGCCAGATTTGACCTGAGAATTGGTTATTTCCTTTTTTTTTCTCAAAAAATTAACAAGTAACAGCATGCTGGCTTTAAAAGGCCCGGTGCATTGGTCTTAAATAAATGTGCTGAATCTCCAGCCAGTCTGACTCCGTAACCTCCTAACTTCCAGTGAGGTTACCTGGAGACTCCAAATCCAGTCCTTTTTTTCTGTCGAGGGCCAGAGCACGCTCGTGTTATTTGAATCTCACAGAGTTATTTAAATCCCACTAAGAGGGTCTAAGTTTTATGAAGCATGCGAGGCCTTTCCGCAGCTGAAAGAATCTTGAATATTGTGATTTCTTTGCTCTTTCATACCATGTTTCTCCCCAGACAGCACAGAGGAAATGTTCTGTCCTAAGTTCTGGTAAAATAACTGTTAACCTTGCACTAAGCCTCTTCTCCTCTGTGTATCTCGGGTTTATCCCCACGATTATGTGGGGATAATCGTACCTACCTGTGGCTCCTAACAGGTAGTAAAGCATACGGGATCAAAATGAAGGATGCTAATCAAAGCAAAAGATGATCATGCTTCATTAAAAACATGAGGTGAAGGGAACATACCTGAAACAACTGAGCTGAGGCGGTGTCGCCGACTCTCCTCACCTATTTGACAGTTTTACAGTTACCTTCTGTAGAGATGGCGTCACATCTCCAGGTCTTACGGAGGCGAGAGTGCAGGTAGCTAACCGTGCACCTGGGCAAGCTGGTTGCGGTGTGGAGAGATCGGAACTGTGTTTTGGCCCTGAAACTTTCGGCCTCTCTCTTTTAAATGCCAGTTCTAAAGCATTTTAAATTACAAACTGTTCCTACAAACAGACAACTGTGTGAAAAGGAAGGTGACCCCAACGGTGCCATTAACTCTGGTTTAATTCTGCAGGTATATAACAGAGTTTGTAAACCTAGGCAATGTTTCAGCTCTGCGCACTTTCAGGGTTCTGAGAGCTTTGAAAACTATTTCTGTAATTCCAGGTAAGGCGGCCTCCGGTTGGTGTTAGCTGTTGGGTACAGGCCCCTGTGAGTGATGTATTGCTTTGTCTGTAGTGGTTGTTTTATTTTGGTGTGTGTATTGTCATTGTGTTTTTTGTGTGTGACCTCCCTCATTGCAGATATGTCACAGAGTTTGTGGACCTTGGGAATGTCTCAGCATTGAGAACTTTCAGAGTTCTCCGAGCTTTGAAAACTATCTCTGTTATTCCAGGTGAGAACCATTAAGCATTAAAGGCTGGTCTTGCGTGTATCTCTTTCCCATGTGTCCCCTCCTGTCCTGCATTGCTTATTTCTCAGAAATGGCGCTGGGATGTTTTTGATGGGCTTTGCAGTCTGTCTAAACAGAGTGGTTTGAAATTAAGGCTTCTGGGCCATCAAATTATAAGATGAACAGTCTGCTGTTCCGTACTTTATCCCTGTGTACGCATGCGGCTATCTGATCTCTGAAATGAAAGCCGGGCCTAAAGTTTAGTTCCGAATGAATAAAGAGTCAGGCCCTCCCTTCCTCCTCAGGCGGAACGGTTTCTCGCTCAGCGAGTCATCCCATTATGGTCAGTGTTTCTAGAGTTGTTTGAGGAATAAGTTGGTAAAGCAAGTGAGAAAAACTCAACCAAGATTAAAACATTTCTGCGCGAGGTTACCTCAGCTGCCTGGAGTCAGGTGGGTTCTGGGGCAAGTTGTCTTCTAGGTAGTGACGGTAAGCTCGCCTCCCTGTCTTCGGTGGCTGCTGCCAGTTTGAGGTAGACTAAGCTAAATGCAGCTTTGGCATGACCAGCTTTTGCATTTGTATGTTGTAGTGGAGCTGGTGTCAGCTGTTAATGCCGTAGCGTGTGGCCCAAAGTACTGACGGCACTTCCAGGAAGCCAGAAGTCCTAATTCACAGACCCCAGAGGGGGACTTTGCAGGACGTCACTTACAAAGCTGCTTCTAGACTCTTAACTCAGTCTGGCTGTCAGAGGGTGTCAAATGCCCCTTCCTTTATGATTCTGACCCTGAATTCTTGTCTAGAAAAGTCTTGTGCAGATGGTTTCTCAGAAGTGTCCCTAATTTTAAGGTCAAGCTCAGGATTCCATTTTCTTAGGCACTGAGGCATCTGTAGTTTTCCAGTTTTCAGATGCTTGACCTCAAGGTAGGCACCCTGAATAATCACTTGATGAGTTTTGGTCTTCTGTTTCTTTGTGGTTTGTTTCCTAATGCATCGACTGATAAGAGTTCTCTTGCTTTCTCAGGCTACACTTGCGTATGCGTTTGCCAGAAAAGAGGCTGTGGAACTGTAGGGGCCCGTCACTTTTGTCCCCACTCCAGACTGCTAAACCCATCAGATGTCCATGGCTGTTGTGCATGATGTTCTTAAGCAGCACCCGCTTTCCTTGCACCCAACGAGAGTATGCTAGAGTACCGTTCTTTCTTAGCCCTCCTTGATGTTCGGCAGCGCGCATACAGAGAGCAAAAGCTGTTTGGTGGTGGCTGTTAGCAGAGCGCTGGATGGGTCTGGAGCGCGGTTGTGACTCTGCCAGCCCGCTACAGGCGTTCGCTGGCTTGCTCAAAGAAACGCATCCGCGGTAAAAGAAATTTTGTGTTTCGCTTTCATAATCATAGCAAAGTGAAGATGATGAGCTGGTTACTACATGTGTGGCAGCATGCCTTATCTTCCTGAGGAAGGGAGCAGAACCGTTCAGTTTTGTGTTCTCTCCGTACTGCTCAAAACCGACGGACTTCTTTTATTTCAAACGACAGCAAGGGGGGTGGATCTGAGCCCTTCCCAGCTCAGTGCAGCCCTGCATTTTGCTAAGGGGATGATTTGCTGCGCACCTTTATTAAAGGGATGATTTGCTGCGCACCTTTATTAACGGGATGATTTGCTGCGCACCTTTATTAACGGGATGATTCGCTGCACGTAGCGGAGCGGATCCTGTTGGCGTGCTGGGCGCCCCGAACACGTCTGTGGCTGGAGCTGGAACTGGCCAGGCTCTGGTTCTTTGGCTCCGGCTGCGGGGTAGGATTGCCCCAGCTGTGATTCTGCAGCACGTAGGTAAAGCACGAACCCTGCTGCCCTCTCCATTTTGTGACTAACCGTTCGGGGAAGGTAAAGCATTGGTGTAATGAGCCCTTTGGGTTATTCAGTATGAACATAGGCATGGAGTGCTGTTCATGGGTTTCAGCGCTCTCATGTCTCACGGAAGAAGTGAGTTTTGGAACACACAATATTAAAATACAAAGGGGTTCCCCTTCTGCTTCAGCGCGTGTAATGGAATGGGAGTTTTAACACGGTGCTGAGCTAATGAGAAACTCATCTGAGCGTTACGACGAGTGCTAACTACGTCTTCTATCAGCAATTGGAATTACCCTGCAATTGGAATTACCCTTAGTATGTTTTTTAGACAAGATAAATATGGGAACTGTTACCAGAATATGACATGGCCCAGGACAAACTTAAGCGCAGGCCGAGAGTCTGTACGGATTTGTGTGACAGGAGTAGACTGTGGCACCTCTGAGCTAAAACATCAACTCTGTGGTGGTCTAAAGGTATTTTTTAATTGGCACTTGAGTTACTGGTATTTTAATTGACTCCGTACGCCACCAGCCTGTGACACAGCTCCATTAAGCAGGACCCAGGAGTAAACTGGATCCGCAGGATGTGAAGGTGATGGCTTCAGCTGGAAGTTGTTGAAGTTGTATTTGTCCTGAGTGGCCTGGGAACGCTCTTGCTGCCAGTTTATCACCTTGGTTCAAAACCCCCTTCTCCTCTGTGCCTGTGAGAGAGCAGCATCCAGCCCAGGAACACAAGCGCTGGCGTCAGCGGCTGCATGTGCAGAGCGGTGCATATCTGAGCAGTGGAGATGAGCATGCGAACGGGCGTTGTCGCGGTTATTTGTCTGCCAGAACTAACAGCGAAAATCCTGCTTTGCGTCGGAGTAGGGCCTTGATTGAAAGTTTTGAAGATTGAAGTAAATGACATTTAAAAAATTATTCCTCCATAAGAATTCCTTTTTATTTATGTATTTTGAATCTTTCTGTTCCTGATGTGGATCAAACCTCTGCTGGTACAGAAAGGTTTCTTGTCAAAGGTTTACCGCAGAATGCTCCCGCAGCCTCAGCCAGGGAACTGCCTCTGACTAGCCTCAAGTTCAGCTGGAGCTGTGATTTTTTTTTTTTTTTTTTCCCTTCTTCCTCCCTTCAGCCTCCTTCACTGCTCATTTATAAGTGCATCATCCTATTTAACATCAGAAAGGGTAATTAAAGGGCCCTAATACTGTATTGTTCCTGCATCTCAAACTCCTGCTTGTTTAGATCAGTCTCCTGGAAGCATTAGTGCTGCGTTCTTCCTCCAGTTCATAGACGGTTCCTCTTACAGACCAGACTGGTTTGAAAAACTGGCAGAGTTCTTGGCTTATGCCTGAGCTTACTTTTATTATTAAGCCTTGCCTGTTAGTGATGCCGATGGCCTTGGTGAAACGCGGAGAGCCAGCGCTGTGGATGAAATCCTGCCCTTCCCGTGACAAGACCCGCGGTCTGAACGAAGGGTTCCGCTCCCACAAGGAGAGGGGAAGCGCTGAAGCAGTTTGGTTAAGCAGTGGGAAGTTCAGATGTAGGCAGTTCAGAAGGCATTTGATCTTTGTGAGCTGTTGCAGTTTGTGCCAATAAGCCAGGCTTAAGCACAGCTAAACACATCCACGGAGAGGTTTGTAGCAGCGTGTCTGGATTGAACGTCTCTGTTCAGACAAACCCTGCTTTCACGGCCACGGCTCCAGAGCGTGCTTTGCATCCTCTGCTGCAAGGCTCGGACGTTCTCAGGGCTGAACGCTGGTGTTTTGGTTTGTTCACCATCGAAGCCAGCGAGCTGGGTTCACCCATCCCCTTTATTTACCGTGCGGAAAACCTGACTGTGAGTGGTGGTGCCCAGGAACGCGGCCGTTGTAGAGCGCCAGTCTCTCGCCGCCACACAGAGGTTGTGAGGTACTGTATGTATCTGACTTGTCGATGCCTTTCCATTCTACAGGAGTGATTTCTAGTCTTGTTTTCTTCTCTGCAGGCTTGAAGACCATTGTGGGTGCCCTAATTCAGTCTGTGAAGAAGCTGTCGGACGTAATGATCTTGACAGTGTTTTGTCTCAGTGTCTTTGCTCTGATCGGGCTGCAGCTGTTCATGGGCAATTTAAGGAACAAGTGTGTGATCTGGCCAATTAATGTGAACGAGACTTTCCTGGATAACGGCTCTAGGGGCTTTGACTGGGAGGAATACACCAACAATATGTGTAGGTATTTCTGCAGCGATGCTCCGTAAAACCTTCCTGTTTGACTTCATGCTGGATTTCTGATGTGGCTTACAATGTGGTGTGTCCAGCTTTGTTGCGGGAACAACCCCTTGCTCAGTTATTTTGCAGTTTTTAGAAACCTGGCCTTGTTAAGATGTTTCTGTTTGAGTTCAGCCTTTTAGAAGGTCTTGACTGTGCTCTTTTAGCTAAATATTTTGTCAAAAATGCTTTTTTTTTTTTTTGTTTCGTTTCCAATTCAAAACTGTTTAAGTATGTAAATGGGAAGGAACCGCCCATTTAAATCTCAGCTGGGTGTCAGGTCTGTCACTGAGCTTTGCTGGGTTCTTCAGAGAATGCACATGACGTTGTTGGTACGCGTTTCTGCGTCGCAGCATCCTTCCACGCTGGCAGGGTTTTAGAGCTGTAAATGGTGCTGCAGATGATCAAGGAACCAGCCTCCCGAGTTTTTGTAACTTAATTTCTTACGAGCTTCTCACTTTCAGCTTCTCTGCTGTGCTGGCAGCTGGTTTTAAATCTACATTCCTGATAAATGTATCAGTAGGGGATCTGGAGGGCTCTGAAGTGAAGGTTTTTGTAGCGCTGTAGTATGTTAAATCCTCTAACTCCGTATGTGTGTGCATGTAATCTTTTCTTTTCCATCTTCTTCAGCAAATTTTTACATCATTCCTGGCGCCCCTGATCCTTTGCTCTGTGGTAACAGCTCAGATGCAGGGTGAGTGTTGAGCTTTATTAAAAGTAGAGACTCTAATTGCCATTGGTGTTGGCTACTGATGGCAACACCACTGGAATATTTCCTGTTGCTTCCTTTGTTGTTCCTGGTGTCCGTTTACATGTAAAAGATTCCACGTTTCTTAATCTAATTATTAATCATTTTTCATGTGCTCTCGGGAGGCAGGTCTGTCTAATGGTGATTGCTAGGGGCGTTATTTCCCTCTGAAACCAGTCACAAGAATCATCAGAGAAGTAGGGGATGGGGTTCAGAAATGGAAACTTTCCATGTGCTGTTGCCTCCGATTGGTTTTTCACCCGGTCCTTCGTGCAAAAGCCGGTCCTTTCGGCTCACGCTGGGTGAAAAGCCTCGCAGTGCCACATCGTGTTTCCGTAGGAGCAAGATAACAGGGCTTTTCTGAAATCCTGTCTGTCAGTCTCCTGGTCAGTCTTACTTGACACGTAAAGCAAAATGCATGCCATTTGTTGGAAGAGTTGTGCAAATCTCCGAAAGCATGGATAGTGTGCACGTTGTCAACTTACTCTGTCCCTTTCACTGCCCCCATGCCCTGAAACGGCTGTTGTCTTCTTCACAGTCAATGTCCGGAGGGTTACACGTGCATGAAGGCGGGACGGAACCCCAACTATGGTTACACAAGCTTTGACACTTTCAGCTGGGCTTTTCTGGCTTTATTTCGCCTTATGACTCAGGATTTTTGGGAAAACTTGTATCAATTAGTAAGTAGACACTTTGCTTCAGAGTTATACAAGATGAGAATTTGGGGACAATACAGGAAAGGAAAACGTGACAAGCTTTATTGTATTGCTCCTGTTGGAAAGAGTAACCACAAGTAAAGCTGCACAATGAGGTGGTGTGTGTTGAGGAGGAAGGGGACGTTACGTGTAAGCGGGTGTTGTACTTTGAAGTCCAGAAGGGTTGGTAGATCCTTAGCGCGCATACAGCTGGACTGAGAATTAGTTCTGGAAGAACCTGACCGCCTGCTGCAGAAGATTGTGAGCAGTTCAGCTCTTAGGAGGTGCTTAGGCACTTTGGAGGGCAGAAGGTTTCCTGGTAACCTGAGGATGACTTGGGGACCTTGCTGAAATGGCTTTTCTTCTCTTTTGTTTTGTTCAAAAGGAGCCTAAGCATTGAGTTTCACAGTGTACTTCTGAATCCGTTTCCGTTTGCATCCGTTGGCTCTTCCCTTAAGAGAAGAAGAGGGATGTCACCTTTTGTATTTGTGGCTACGGAATGTGCAGTGTCTTAGTGCTCTGCGGGGGAAGTGCTGAGATGTTCAGTATTCAGCACCGCTGTATTTTCTTAGAAGCTTTCAGGACAAGAATCTTGGGATCGGTTCACGTATCGGGTGTCGCTCTGAAATTGTTTTCCCCTTTCCTTTTCTCTTCCCTCTACCATGCTCTTGTTCTTCCAGACCTTACGAGCAGCAGGAAAAACCTACATGATCTTCTTTGTCTTGGTGATCTTTGTGGGGTCCTTCTATCTGGTTAATCTAATTTTGGCTGTGGTGGCTATGGCTTACGAAGAGCAGAACCAGGCCACGCTGGAGGAGGCAGAGCAGAAGGAGGCAGAATTTAAGGCCATGTTAGAACAATTGAAAAAGCAGCAGGAAGAAGCACAGGTGAGTGTTTTGATTGTGTATTTTTAGATGCATTTACATATTTTAGGATTTACTTGCCTGTTACTACAGAGCAGTGATGTATAATTAAAAAACGCAGCCCTGCTGTGGCTGCCTCGCCCTGGCATCACGTCCTCTGTTGGCTGAGGGTGACATTGTGCATTATCTCTTCCCTGCTGCCGCTGGCTTTTCCTGAATTATATGCAAGCTTGCGGTGTTTATTTTGTTTTGGAAAACTGCCTTCCATTACGGAATTTTTAAATGTTCCCAGAGTTTCTAGTGAAGGCTAGGAATATATTTTCAAGACAGGCAAGTATGTCTTTGCTGGTCCTTTGTCAAATGCTTGTAAACAAAGCTGAGAGATTTTACTACCTGCAAAAGTAGGCTGTAAAAATTTTTACAAGTCCTGGCTGCCAGTGTCTTCTAAGAGGAAGAATAAACATCTCAATCCTGTCCCAAAGGCTTGTGCTTGTGTGCATTAAGCCACACTCTCTTTCTTAGAATCACAGAATGGTTTGGGTGGGAAGGGACATTTAGAGGCCACCCAGCCCAACCCCCCTGCGCGGAGCAGGGACATCTCCAACCGGATCAGGTTGCTCAGAGCCCCGTCCAACCTGGCCTGGGATGTTTCCAGGGATGGGGCATCACCGCCTCTCTGGGCAGGAAAGAGAGTATTAATCATGGTAAGATCTGATTTCTGATTTATTATTCCATTCTCTTGTCTTCACCCTCAGGCTGCTGCTATGGTCACTTCGGCAGGGACAGTCTCTGAAGATGCTGTGGAAGATGATGGTGGGGGGAGGATGTCTCGAAGCTCTTCGGAGATTTCCAAACTCAGTTCCAAGAGCGCCAAGGAGCGTCGAAACAGGAGGAAAAAACGAAAGGACAAAGAAATGTCAGAAGGAGAAGAGAAGTGTGACAATGAAAAGGTCTTCAAGTCTGAATCAGAGGATGGGATGAGGAGGAAAGCGTTCAGGCTACCAGACAACAGGCTAGGAAGAAAATTTTCCATCATGAACCAGGTAGTTTTAATTTCCTTTGCTAATATTTATGCTTGCTTATAGACAGGATAATATTCCGGTTTAGATCCTGATTAGCATGTCGAAGGAATCTGCCCACCGTCTTAAACTTGCGGTGGATCAGGAGGACGCTCAAGGCCCAGGTTTACAGCCCTTGCATGCGCACACCCTGGTGTAAACTGTTCCTGAGAGTGAATCTAACCAGTCAACTTTTGACCCCTATGGCTCAGCCAGCCGAGAGCGAACAGCTCCCAGTATAGCCGACGGCTGAGCGGTGATGGTTTGTGTAGACCTGGAGAGGGAGTGAAACCGCTTTAGCAGCACTTGATGACACTGCAGTGCTTCTTCCCGTACTATTCACGCTGTTTCCGTTGTTTCTTTTCTCCCTCCTAGTCTCTCCTCAGTATCCCAGGCTCCCCTTTTCTCTCCCGACACAACAGCAAGAGCAGCATCTTCAGCTACAAAGGGCGATTTCGTGACCCAGGCTCAGAGAACGAGTTTGCCGACGACGAGCACAGCACAGTGGAGGAAAGCGAAGGCAGGAGAGACTCCCTCTTCATCCCCATCCGCGGTCGCGATCGAAGGAGCAGCTACAGCGGCTACAGCGGCTACAGCCAAGGCAGCCGGTCCTCGCGCATTTTCCCCAACCTCCGCCGAAACGTGAAAAGGAACAGCACGGTGGATTGTAACGGCGTGGTGTCCCTCATCGGCGGCCCACCTTCCAGCATGCCAGGGGGACGCCTTCTGCCTGAGGTGAAAATAGATAAGGCAGCTGCGGGTGCCAGCGTAAGGCAGTCAGCGGGTCGCTAGCGTAGGCGTGGCGGTCTGTCCTCTTCGCTCCTGAGTGCCGCCCCTCGAGTGACCAGACGCCCTGGCAGAACGAGAGTCGGTCTGTCTGACCGCGGAGCAGAAAGTCTGGACTGGATTGAACACCCTGTGCTTTAACTTCCCCTTTCTTTCCTTCTCCAGCTCAGGGACCCACCTCCTTCTCCCCCTGGCTTCCTGGGAAAAAAAGGCTTGGAATTGCGTCCTTGATTAAAGGGCTAATAATAATAGGAGCCCTTGTCGGGGCAATTCATAAGGAGCTGTTCAAAGCCTGGAATGGGGAAACCAACCAAAGTTTGTGGCAGATGTTCTCCACAATAAGATAAAATAGATGAGGATTTAAAAGGAAATACAAAGAACCTTTTAGCCCTCAATAAATTTTGCAATGGAAACTGTTAGTAAAATAAGGATTTTAAAAATTTTTTTTTTAATTTATTTTCCTCGACTGTGACTTTTTGTAATTAGTTGATTGAACTGGTAGTGAGTAACCTTTTTAGTGGATCAACATTTCAGAATGCAGGAGAGAAACAAAGCTCAAAAACTAGAATATTAGTTAGTGAGGCATGAAAGAATTTGGTTAGGATTGAAACAACATCATCTGAGAGATACCCCAATCAGTTGTTTCTGGGAAACATCTGGTTACTGTGCCCATAAATTCCAAGCTATTTTTTTTTTAGTTATTTCAATTCTTGCAACCTGTTTGACCTTAATTAGTTCTGTTAAGCATCAGATGCTCCCTGGTTTTTTCCTCCCCTAGTTAGCACGTTAATACAGTGTTTTGCTTCAGAATTTAATTCTCCTTCTAACACAGCATGGATGTGGTAGGGACAGTAATGGGCATGATGCATGCACAAAAGAGAAAGTCGCAGTTATTTTGCTAACTCCGTATGTAGAGAGAGTTCAACATGCAAGGAGCAATTAACTGTCATGGTGGGAGAGCCGCATGTGCTGGGCACACCGTGGGTCACAACCAGAGAGCGACAAATTCCTGTAATGGAGGAAAAACCAGTTATCTGTAGGTCCATGACATTGTCTGTGCCTAACAGACTGGCGTTTCTAGGGCAATCTTAGGAGAGAAACTCTGAGGTGCCTTCAGCAGAGCAGGGCCTTTGATGTGAGGGGAGCAAGGTGATCCCTCGCAAGGGTGAAACAGAGACGTGGTTTCATGTCCCTGTTACATTACGAAATCGGCCTCGTAGTCGGCTGGAACGGAGAAATCCCCATTGATTCTTGGAGAGTGATGCGACCAGACTGCTTTTATCCTAGTTTTCAGATGCAGATTTTGAATTAAATGTTGATACTATCAAATGCTCAGTTCCTAAACCTGAATAATTTGGGTGGGTCTAATGAGGCTGGAGGGGAGTTCACCCTCTGAGCAGTCACGTTGTGGCCTGGGTAAACGAGTCACTGCCTGTCTGGGCTGTTTGGTAGCAGTACCGAGGGTAAATCACTTTGTACTACAGCAGTCTTTGTTAGAGATGTTCTTTAAAATCTAGTCCTTAATTTCTCTAAGGCTCCAAAGCATTGATGCCAGCAGAAATGAGGGCTTGAGTTGCGCTTTGACCACTTACGTAACGTAGGAAAGTGAGAAGGATAGCAGGAACAAGGATGTCTTTCTCTCTTGGGCATACGTGTCATATTTCTAGGCTGAGAGTATGTAAAATACTGGGAAGACGAGGAGTTTGTGTTAATCATCGTATGAATTTTGCAGGGTACTACTGAAATCGAAATTAGGAAGAAGCCTGGTGGGTCTCTCTTGGTCTCCATGGATCAGGTGAACGCATCCTATGGAAGAAAGGACCGAACCAACAGCGTGATGACCGGCTTGACGAATACCCTTGTTGAGGGTAGGTGTGGTTTCCAGGTGTGCTTCTGGGAGGAATCGGTTGCCCTCTCGTGGTGTGTTGTAGGAAGACAGAGGCCCCATCCACCTGGCACTTGCAGGACAGTTCCTCACACCACATCTGCCCTGGGTTCCTTGTGCTGCTGTCCCTCCCATGGCCAGAGCTGTGGCCGGTCACAGAGAACAGGGACGGACACGTGTGTCCGCTCAGTTTGTCCAGGAGGATGCCGAATGGTGATGTTAAACGTCGTGGGATGGCTTCGCAGCGGCTGTGGGGACTGGAGCGACAGCTGGTCTGCAGGGGGGCGCAGGGAGGGGCGCAGGGTGGGCAGTACGGGCTGAGGTCAGGCCCCGGCTGTTCCGAGGTCAGGTTGGAGCCCTGGGTGCCTGACAGAGGACGTGCGTGCCCTTCAGATGCACAGAATTTAGCTCTCCGCGCCTTCGAGCAGTACGTATTCATGCGTTTTTTGCCTAAACCTGCTTCTTTTGAGTCATGATTGATACACCAGTATTTATTAGACTTTATTTTACTTGGTTTTGCACCTGAATTGTGGAGATGCAGAGGTAAAGACAACAAAGAGGTGTAATTTTGCAAGAACGAATGTGCGGTGTGGAGATCAGAGGAGTAAGACAGTGTCTGACAGAGGTGTTCTGTCTTCTGCCGTCTCCCAAGGACTGTGGAGAGCCTCCTTTGCTTACGGTCCACGGGAGGAAAAGATGTGAGCTACACCAAGAGCTGAAATGTGACAGCTGTCAAAAGAGAAAGGGGCTTCTCCATGACGGAAATTCTGAAATGGACAGCGCACGAAGACGAGATTTCCAAATATGTTATGCGGGAGCCAGCAGGAATGTATGAACAGCAGTCATATGAGGTTGATGATCTCAAATTCCTGCTGTCTCCTGCAATAAAATTGTATGAAAACTAAATATACTTAGAAACAGAGCAGGGTTCTGCTGCTGCTTCCCTCCTGCGCAAACGCCCACAGGCTGCAGTGCTACGGTCCTCTTTTTTAACTTTAGAAATTCCAAGGCAACTAAATACTAAGCAACCGGAGAACCAATGAGGAGGAGAGCGCAGTGGTCCTTTCCCTCCCCATAAAAAATAAAACTTGCACGAACAGCTGTATAGCCTGAACGGAACCATTGCAAGTCAATAGAGGAGGGGAACTCCTGATTTTATTTTCTTTTTTTCCCCATAGCACTTGAAATAAGCCAGTTTAAAAAAAATGGACACAGCATCATGTTTGATTTCTGTAAATGGATGTGGTTTGTCTTAATCAGATTATTCCTGTTTAAAATCCTTTGCAGCATTATGTCATGTATTTCCTCTTTTAGACCACGTCTGCATTCAGCACAGAATTCATTTCAGTTCTTTAAAAACTGGCACCAAAGACAGTTTGGGATCTGTAACTTTGATTGAAACCATTTTACCTTGATCAGTTTTGAGTTAAATGTAGCCCTTCGTTTAAAATAATCTGGACTGAGTCCTAGGATCCGTGCAGGGCCGTGGCACAGGTTTAGAACCGCACTTTGTGGTGTCCTGGTGCAGATGTGGTGTAGCTCTTGTGTAGGGACCAAGGAGAGGTGAGCCAGGCTCAGCACAAAGACCTGACTTGACTCTTCTCTTGTGGCGATCGGCAAGACCCAGCAGCCTTAGAGGAGAATCCCGAACTCTGTTGCTGTTTTGTTTTGTACCTGTAGAGCTGGAAGAGTCCCAGAGGAAGTGTCCCCCTTGCTGGTACAAATTTGCCAACACGTTCTTGATCTGGGAATGCCACCCGTACTGGATCAAGCTGAAGGAGATAGTGAACTTAATTGTCATGGATCCTTTTGTTGACTTGGCCATCACCATCTGCATTGTGCTGAACACCTTGTTCATGGCAATGGAGCACCATCCGATGACCCCAGAGTTTGAACACGTGCTCTCCGTAGGAAATCTGGTAAATATTCCTTACAGGTCTGCTCCTACTGGGATACGTTGCTTGTTGATGTAGACTGAGACTGGAAGAACTGCTGTTCCAGACTCTAGAGGACACTGAGCAGCGTGAGCTTGCTCTCACTGCAGTCTGTGGCCACTCAGAGATGTTTGCTAAGGGTGCACTTCTCTGGTCAGAACCTGTTGCTGCTTAAAAATGCACCTGTTAATTCCTGGTGTGCCTGAGCAGGTCAGATATCTGTGCTGCGTCAGGGGAGAAAAGACGATTGCGACAGGCGCGCGGCATCGCAGAGACCGCGTGTTGGAATGGGCAACAAATTGCATTGCTTGATATTTAGCCTGAAGATGAAAAAAATGAATAACAGTGAATCTTTGCCTGTTCTTTGTCTGTCTCTCTCCTCACCAATCCAGGTTTTCACTGGAATTTTCACAGCAGAAATGTTCCTGAAGCTCATTGCCATGGATCCCTACTATTACTTCCAAGAAGGCTGGAACATCTTTGATGGATTTATTGTCTCCCTCAGTTTGATGGAACTGAGTCTAGCAGACGTGGAAGGACTTTCTGTGCTGCGATCTTTCCGATTGGTATTCCATATTCCACTTCTTGTTTGAATGTTACTGTCAAATGTTACTATCAAACCCTCAAGGTTAGATTTTTAGGTGCTGAGAACCACAACTGAGGTCAGATTTTTCAAGGAGCACAGTACTGGGAAGCTCCCCTTTATATCCAGCTTCAGAAAGTCTCTCTCCAAATGAGATCCTCTGAAAATTAAACTTTTATTTTGTGTTCTGGATATGCCAGGAAAACAAATCCTTTTTTCCAGAGGAAGATGAGAAGCATTCAGGGGGGGAAAAATGTAAATTTTTGTGACATATACCCTTCAAATAAGTCTCCTGACTTTCTTAATGTTGCAAACTTGCAAAGCAAAATAGAAGCTCCATACTTTTCCTTTGTAAGGGAGGATCACCGTGTGGGAGATAACTGAGTACGAAATAAGGAGGCCAAATCCAAAGAGAAGTTAAGCGTTCCCTGCTCCCACTGACTTCAGTAGCAGAAGCATGGGCTTCTGTTTACGTGAAATGCAAGATGGTTGATGTTTAGAAAGCTCTACCTGATTTTCCTCTTTGTTTAAGATAAAATCAAATTAAGTGCCATTTTTCTGTTTTGTTTTTTGGATTTTTTTGTGTAGCTGAGAGTCTTCAAACTGGCCAAGTCCTGGCCCACTCTGAACATGCTGATAAAAATCATCGGTAACTCAGTGGGTGCTTTGGGGAACTTGACCTTGGTGCTAGCCATCATCGTGTTCATCTTTGCTGTGGTGGGCATGCAGCTCTTCGGCAAAAGCTACAAGGAGTGTGTCTGCAAGATCAATCCGGAGTGTGAGCTACCCCGCTGGCACATGCACGATTTCTTCCACTCCTTCCTTATTGTCTTCCGTGTGTTGTGTGGGGAATGGATTGAGACCATGTGGGATTGTATGGAAGTAGCAGGACAGGCCATGTGCTTGATTGTCTTCATGATGGTCATGGTCATCGGAAATTTAGTGGTCAGTAAATGGTTACTGATGGTCTTTATTGGTTGCCTCTGGGTGGGGTAGAACATGGGGAGACC
>JAAGAY010142442.1:0-35143 GCA_011801015.1 Ardeotis arabs
ATAAGAGGGATGGAGCACCTCTCCTATGAAGAAAGGCTGAGAGAGTTGGGGCTGTTCAGCCTGGAGAAGAGGAGGCTCCGGGGAGACCTGATAGCGGTCTTCCAGTACCTCAAGGGGGACTACAAGAAAGATGGGGAGAGGCTCTTCAGTAGGGTCTGTTGTTTCAGGACTAGGGGTAATGGTTTTAAAATAGAAGGGAGTAGATTTAGATTGGATATTAGGAAAAAAAAATTCATGATGAGAGTTGTGGAACACTGGAACAGGTTGCCCAGAGAGGTGGTGGATGCCCCATCCCTGGAAACATTCAAGGCCAGGCTGGATGGGGCTCTGAGCGAGCTGATCTAATGGGCGATGTCCCTGCTCCTTGCAGGGGGGTTGGACTAGATGACCTTTGAAGGTCCCTTCCAACCCTAACCATTCTATGATTCTATGATTTTATGATTCTATACAGGAAATGTAATACATTTTAGGCCAGACTGGCATCATTATCTAAAAAACAGGAAAAAACCCCAAATTTTTGTATCATTCTGTTCATGTTTGTACAATAATGCATTGGCAAAAAAGAAATGTATCTAATGTCAGTGTTGGCTCCAAGCTAGTGAATAATGTGTTCCAATTGTAACCACTATGTCCTGCATAGCAATGTAATCCTTGTGTGAAAATCTAAACTGTTTCACTGTAATGCATCAGCACAGTGTCTCCTGGAATGTCTTAATTTCTAATCATATCTTGAAAACTATAATTTATTTGGGCTTTTAGGTAAGTAAATAGCAAGTATTCTATTTAATGTGCTTATCTAGTTTTATATGCAGTGGTGGCATAACACACACCCTCCCCAGATGAACTGGATGTTCCAATGCTGTCAAGTTTTCACTCTCAAGGCAAATTCTCTATAAGTGGTCTTCATGAGCAAAACTGTTCTCTATGTTGAATTCTGATGCAGTAAACTTTCATGTAGTCCATACTTGTTTATTCTTAAAAGCAGATGGTCCTTTGTGTAAAATCTAAGTGTAAAACTTAGGTCATGTATCCAGAACTGATCTCAGTAGAAATACTCTGAGGGTGAAAAAGTAATTCCCCTTACATTTCCTCTGTGCTTCTTTGCCTTTTTTTGTCTGCAGAAGTTTCACCAGTTCTGACTGTTAATCAACAAAGTAAACCTTAAGTGAATTAATTATTTTCTTAACATTTCTTTTTATTCCAGTCAGTAGATATTTATACCAAAATTATAGTCTTTTTATTTCCAAGTATACTAGCTCCTTTAGTGGAAAAAAAAAATTCAAAAGTGCTTTTAAATACTATAATCTATTTTGTGTCATATTTTCGAGGTAGTTATTGACATATTTTACCAATACACAAAAAAAAAAATAATTGCAAGAACAGTCTTTGCTTTCAAAATAACATCAAGAGTACGTGATAGAATGAGAAAAAAGAGTCTGCTTTGCAAGAACTAACTGAATAGAACACCTTATACTAAACTGGCTTGTAGGTAGTAGCAGAAAACAATATACTCACACATAAGAAAACAAAAGTATTAATTATAAATAAATTACATATTCATGTTGCTAAACAAAACCAGGCCAAAAGCAAATGCCATCACTGGACCACTGATTTCTATACAGTTTATTAAAACATTCTCTCATATAGACTTGAGTCATAACTGTAGAAGTCAGGAAATAACTGAACATGCTTCAAGGGACAGCATATACCAAGGAATGCTCCCAATAGGCAGTGCAGATAAAATTGGTCTCGTTTGACTCCCCAGTCTTACAAAATTATTTCATCATACTTTGCTTACTCAGGCATCTCTACATGCTTTCACTTCATCCTAGGCCATATCTTTTGTGTCATACTATGAAATAGTCTGGCCAGCTCCAACACAGATTTTAAAACATATCAGATATTTAAAATTGGAAAATAATCTGTGTATGTGTATATGTGCATGTATATGTACAAAAAGGGACATCATATTAGATCCAGAGGAGACTCAGAACCAGTGCTATGTCATGTAACTAGAATCAAACCATTTATCTTCACCTCAAAGCTAAACAACATATACTGCCCCTCTTCTATTTAGCAGTATTGACATAGTTCATGGTACTGCCAGTATTATTTGCCTAAGGAAGGGCATTGAAGTCAGTGGAACTGACGACTCTGACTTCTCTGAACCATTTCTGAATTTAGAACTTGTGAAATTCTATGCCAGAAATAGACTCATTTCCATCAAAACATTTCCCAGTATTGCTTTATGAATCCTTCCATGTTTTAAGAATTCAAAATTATTTTACCACATTAATGAAAATTTCTATTAACAAAGGGAAACGTCAACTACTGAACCAAAGTAAACCCAGTGCTATCTTTATTATTTTGTTTTGAAATACCTTTAATGGTATTAAGATTACAAAGGTTTAAATGACATCAAAGGCATGAGACAATGCCAAAAACAGTGAGCTTAAGAGAGGAAATCACTTTAAAAAAAATGAAATAGCATTGCTGTTTTCAGGAGCCTGGAGGGAAACATTCAACTACAAAAATAAAGAAGAAGGCAGCAGAGGAAAGCCAGTGCCTGGCAGGAGTGTCTTGCTAATAAACATTGATTGTTTTTGTGACCAGACTGAATTCTGACTTTAAAAGGAGGGCAGTAAAGAGAGAGAAACATGTTCTTGTAGAAAAGGGATATGGTATGAATTGTTATCTTGAAGTGCAATGATCTCTATTCTCATTCAGATGCTGAACTGAATTTACTCTACACATAACTATATATCACATCTGTTGTGTCCACATATATCAAAAAGCCAGGTGTCTGCTCCTTTCTATTTCAGACAGAATAATAATAATTCATTTTAGATAATACATTAAACCTAAACGTGTATACAAACAGCTACTGCAGAAGTTTATGTATGACAAATTAGACAAAAAAAATCATATTATTATTCTTTTTTAATGAGCAATTTTCTGGGTTATTTTACTACTTGATATGTCAAAAGGATTTCTTTTTATTGTATACAAATATAAAATTTATCAGTTGAAGGAAATATAAATAGTACTTAATTTAATTTAATGAGTGATTAATACTTTGACTAGCACCTGGCTATAAATCTTTGGACTGACACCAGTCAGTTCAGTACGCTAAGAAAGAACTTTACTGTACTTCCAAATCATTCCTTAACCTGGATAAATGAGTTTCTGCACAAAGGATAATAAAGTTTGTGACTATATAAGAAATTCTCAAAGCTCTTGAAAATATGTATGATTTATGTTGCCTTTGTCCATCTTTCGTATGAAAATCTTCTACTCTGTAAAAAAAATGTGACATTAAATGAGGCATTGCTTGATTTAAAATAATAATAAAAAAATCATAGTTTACAAAACCAGCCATTTGCACTAATTAATCCACCAGGGAAAAGATGTAATCTCCTACACATAAATAATACATAATTTAATGAAAAAAACAGGGCACTAGAGATAAGGAATTGCTTGATTCTTTGTTTTGAGCATTTAGATTACTTATTGAATCTTGATGTTTAGTTTTAAAATAGAGTACCTTATTCAGTCAATGTATTTTTCTTTTGTTTTATCTGTAAAGAAATAAAAAAAAATATAACATTTCAACCTGTAGACAATTCTCATTAAAACCAAATAGAATCTGAAATGCAATGGCAAACAAGAACAATAAAATTACTGGATAAAAACATAGTAGATAGTGAAATGAAAAAAAAAAGCTACAATATATTGTCAGATGTTTTCCTGATACTTCTCTATGTGTCCTTGACGTCACTGGTGTATAGCAGAACATAATTTTTTTCTATTACTAGTTTAGACATGAGCATTGCTATAGGACACATATAAATAAATGTCATTTAACAGAAAGAATTATAATGATGTGAATTGATTAGGTAAGAACAGACAAGACCAAAATCTTTCTAGTCTGCAGCTTATTTTTGATTATTTTATTAGACCTTGAATAAGAAAATGAGTGACTTTCACACAAATATTATCTGTACATATTGCACAGATAATTTTGGCTGCTGAAGTCTCCTGAGATGAGCTGCTCTTATCCTTCTGACTGCTTTGAAGATTGAGTTAAGAACTTCCATTGGGTCTTAGCTAGATATAAGTGCTCATTCAACTGAGAATAATATTGGGACAATACACAGTGAGATCTATTGTTAAACAAACAATTGCAAAATATGGTAACGGTTGGAAAATTTTCAAAATCTAGTGTTACTAAATTCCATATTACTAAATTTTCATCAGCATTTTCCCCTTCCCTTCCCTTCCCTTCCCTTCCCTTCCCTTCCCTTCCCTTCCCTTCCCTTCCCTTCCCTTCCCTTCCCATCATAGTATTTATAGTTTGAAGCAAAGAGAAAATTCTATTTATTAAAAAAAAAAGAAGTTATTGTCCAAGAGAAAGAAAAATATCATTTTCTATATCTCTTTCCATACAACCCTCTAGTGTTTCTTGAATAATATTTTTCAGGAGTGAGAGTAGATTCAGGACCTATGCTTACAATCAAACATTTCAATATTTACTTAAAGTGCCTGGAGCACAGTACAGACAATTTTATGTAATTTACTTTTGAATTGTAGGGCTGTACATAAATAAATAAATAAATAAAGCATAAAATAATCTAAAGTTTTCACTTTAAAGTCACTCATTCAATCAGATAAAAAATATAATTATTAAGTAAGCAATCAAAAAAGTAAGTACACATATTTTCACTGAAGATATATTTATTGGATAGAGTCTGGAGGATATGTAGAATTTGTAAAGGCTATTTATACCACTGTCAATTTCTCTCAGCAACAGAGCTAACTGATTTATCATAGCTATGTCAGCATTCATCTACTTCCAGTTTTTCTAACACAGTTGGGAAAGACATACAAGGCTGAGTGGATCCTTATAACAAAAGTCAGAGTACATATATTCTGCAACACCAGTGATTAATGTTCTGAGATTCACACTCACAGTACCACTCTACATCTGCAAAAATTCAAAATATAGTAAAATAGGTGGGATATTTGGCAGACTTCCATTTATAAACTTACATATTTCTAAAGACTTGCAGACCTGGCCTTTTGATTCATTTGCTGCTTGGGATTATGCGTCGTGTTCATGTGCACCATCTTGAATCAAATTTTCCATGCTGTGAACAAGGTTAGAAGATGAAAAAGAAGAAGAAGGAAAGAAAAAGAAAAAATATAAGATTCTTCTTTCCACATAGTACTGTAATTCTGTTATATCTAATGTTTCTTCCAGTATCTGATTTAGCAGCATTCAAGAATAGAATAGAATATGAAACAAAGAATATGCTCTGAAAATAAGAAATTAAAATAATAAACCAATAATATTTATGAAGAAAATAAAATCAAATGTCATACTGTACCTGGAAATATTTTATGAAATTTTCAACAGCAACAACAAAATCTAACTAGCTTACAGTCTAGAATTTGTGACATTCTTGTAGGAAACACTATCGAAACTCCATTCTGCCAGAATCACTTAAAGTGTGCAGCTGATATCTGGCAGACCTCATTGAACCAGTAGGCAGGATTAAATTTTATTTTTAAAGTGGAATAGTTCCAACATAACTCTCATAAAAGGAGAAGTTTGAAAACATCTCCTTCATCCTCACTGTGTATCCTAATTATTACGAGATTGACTGTTCTTTATCTGAATCTAAAATTTGGCATGGACTGGAGAAATCTTCTTAATAAACATTTAAATGAGGGAAAAGTATTTAAACTCTAATAGGACCTAACCAAAGCAGCCAGTCATTCATATATTCTGAATTCAGTGCTATATTTTTATATGGGAAAAAGGGAGAGTTATAACTGCAGACATGGCGTTTTTCTGATATCTTCAGTTAAAAAAAAAAAAAAAAGTAGCTTTATATAGCTATAGTCCATGCTATACAAAAAAGATGTGGACAGCCTGGAGAGGGTCCAGAGAAGGGCCATAAAGATGATCAAAGGAATGGGAAGCCTTCCATTTGAGGCAGGCATTGAGAAGCTCAATATGAGCCAGAAATGTGCACTTGCAGCCCAGAAAGGCAACCACATCCTGGGCTGCATTGAAAGAAGTGTGGCCAGCAGGTCAAGAGAAGTTATGCTGCTGCTCTATTCTCCTCTCATGAGACCTCACTTGGAGTACTGTGTCCAGCTCTGGAGCCCCCAACATAAGAAGGACATGGACCAGTTGGAGAAGGTCCAGAGGAGGGCCACAAAGATGATCAGAGGACTGGAACACCTCTCCTATGAAGACAGGCTGAGAAAGCTGGGGTTGCTCAGCCTGGAGAAGAAAAGGCTCCAGGGAGACTTTATAGCGACCTTCCAATACTTAAAGGGGGCCTACAGGAAAAACAGGAGAAACTCTTCAGTAGGGCCTGTTGTGACAGGACAAGGGGATCATGGTTTTAAATTAGAGGGAGGTAGATTCAGACTGGACATAAGGAAAAATTTGTTTACAATGAAGGTGATGGAACACTGGAACAGGTTACCCAGAGAGGTGGTGGATGCCCCATCCCTGGCAACATTCAAGGCCAGGTTGGATGGGGCTCTGAATAACTTTATCTACTTGAAGATGCCCCTGCTTCTTACAGGGATGTTGATCTAGATGACCTTTAAAGGTCCCTTGCAACTCCAACTATTCTATGATTCCATGATTTTAGTAAGGGCTCAGACAACTGGCTTTATTCATTCTTGAGAAAAGAAGGCTTAAAGGAGACCTTATCACCATGTTCCAGTATTTAAAAGGTAGCTGCAAAGAAGATAGAGGCTCCCTTTTTACAAGCAGTCACATTGAAAAGACTAGGGGTAATAGGTATAAGTTACTCCAGGGGACATTCTGATTGGACACAAGATGAAAATTTTTCACAATGAGAACAATCAGCCGTTGGAATAATCTCCCCATGGAAGTGATGGATTCCCCAACATTGGACACTTTCAAGATTCAGCTGGACAGAGTGCTGAGCTATCTTGTCTAGATTGTGCTTTTGCCAAGAAAGGTTGAACCAGATGATCCTTGATGTCCCTTTCAACCTGGTATTCTATGAGTAAAAGCTACCAGAAAAACAGGGAAAAAAAGGAAAGAAGGGCACTTTTTTTTTTGTATTTTCTGAAGTATCTTTGAAATTAAGTAATTGGTTTTTAGTTTAATATTTTCATCTAGTGTGTGTCTGTGTGTGTGTGTGTGCATGTACAAGCTTGACATCCAAATTTTACAGTCTTGATCCAGATTTGTTTTTAATTCATTTACATGTTGCATTTTCAGTCCCTGAATGAATTCTTACTTTAAAGGTTATTATTAAACAATCAACATTCCTGCCAGTGAGGGAATCATTCAGTACAGATGAATATTTCTATTTCAACATTTCCTTATATTCCTCTAAACAGTAGCCTTATGTCTCAAGTCTGTTGCAATTATAACTGATAGGGTCGTCAAGTGAGTACTTTTTTGCAGAAGTGAAAATTTATTTCTTAGTTTACTAAATTCACAATGTCTTATACAGAATAAAAGTACACTATTTTTTACTTTGTTGAGTAAAGCTTGACAAGCTTCAATTCCACGCTTTTTTAATTTGTTTCTGTACACATCAATTATATGGGAAAAAACTTTTCATTATTTAAAATACAATCTTAAATAATGAAAGTATCTTTCAATAAGTTTTCTTCTAAGTACGTTGGCAATTAATATCAGAAGTTCATCTGAAATCCAGTAAAATCACACAATTCTGTGCATTGCTGTAGTATCATTTCTGTCTTTAAAGTTAAATGTATAGGTAAGCATGGATAGGCTCTCAACCTTGCAGATAGATTTTTTTTAAGTATCCTAAGCACATACAGGCTTTTTCAAATGTGTTTTATCTCTAATAATTTCTTCAGATCCATAAAAACCTTTAAAATCTGACTTTAGTGGCTAAATCTTACTGAATAATTGGTATTTATTTGCTTTTTTTTTTATTGTCAAGAAGTAGACTTAGACTATTTTTTCCTGATTTTAATCTTTATTTTGTGTTTAAAAGAAAATATTTCATAGACAAGAAATTTCACTTTGACATAGAAACCATGAGTATACTATTTCCATTCTCTGACAATGGTTTAACTGATGAGCTTGGCTAGGTTATCATGTTCTTTTGTTTCTCTTCTTACTATATACTTGTTTAATTTGTATAAATAATAAGGTGGTGAGCTTTGCTTTTTTTTTTTTAAATAGAAATTGTCTGTTCTTACATTTCCTATCAGAATACAGTCTGTAAGCATTATCACAAAGAAAAATAATGATACATTTTCCCATTATTCTAAATCAGAATCTATATAATAGGAAAATATTTCACAATTATACTGTAATTGTCAGCATCTAGCCAATAAATGATCAGTTTAAAACAGACTTTGGTCTCTTTAAGGACCACCTTGTAAGAATCCCATGGGAACTAGGTCAGGCCAGGGATATAGTGGAGCTGGATGTGTCTCAGGATCACTTCCCCCAAGCTCAAGGTTGGCCATATTGATGAAAAAAATAAATCAAAGATGGCAAGAGGCCTGTATGGATGGACAAGGAGCTCCTGACAAAGCTCAGACTTAAAAAGGAAGCACACAGGAAGTGGAAGCAGGGACAGGTGACCTGGAAGGAACATAGAAACACTACTGAAGCATACAGGGATGCTGTTAGGAAAGCCAAAGCTCACATAGCATTCAGTCTGGCAAGGGATAAGAAGAACAACAAGAAAGGAATCTACAGCTGCAGCAGCAGCAACTAAAGAAAATGAAGGAAAATAGGAACCTGCTGCTGAATGGAGTAGCGGATGTGGTGACAAAGGACATGGAAATGGACGAGTTTCTCAATGTCTTCTTCATATCCGTTTTTAATTGTAAAGGTAGCTAGCTTCAGGTATTCCAGGCCCTTGAGGCCAAAGGGAAAGTCAGGACTAAGAAAGACTTATGCCTGTGGGAGGAGAAGCAGGTTAGAAGGCATTCAAAAAACCTGAATACATACAGGTCCATGGACCCTGATGGAATGTATTCAGAAATGCTGAGGGAGATGACTGACAACCTGAATACATACAGGTCCATGGACCCTGATGGGATGTATCCAGAAGTGCTGAGGGAGATGACTGATGCCTTCGCATGGCTGCCCTTGATCATTTTTTGAAGATCTCAGTGACTGGAGGAAGAAGAAAGACCGGAAGATCAGAAGAAAGCAGAGGCAATTCCTATCTTCAAAAAAGGCAAAAAGAGAGATCCAGAGAATCTCAGTCCCTGGGAAAGTGCTGAAGACAATAATCCTAGAAAACACTGTCAAGCACAGGAAGGGAAAGATTATTTGAAGTATTGAGTGTGTATTTGTGAAGAGGGAATTATGCTTAACCAACCAGAAAACCGCCTGAAATGAGATGATTGGTTTGGTGGATGAGGGGAGAGCAGTGGATGTTGTTTATCTCAACTTTAATAAGGCTGTTGACACTGTCTGCCGTAACAAACTGTTTAAGTAAGGACTAGGTATGTGAAGTGTATTGAAAACTGACTTAACTGCTGGGCCCAGAGGGTTGTGATCAGTGTCAGAATCCAGTTGGAGGTCAGTCACCAGTGGTGTACTCCAGGGATCAATACTGGAGCCAATGTGGTTTAAAAAATCTTCATTAATAACCTGGATTATGAGCTAGAGTGCACCCTCAGTACATTTGGGGGTAACAGAAAACTAGGAGGAGTGGTTGATACACCAGGTGGTTGTGCTGCCATTCAGAGGGACCTGACAGACCTTGACAGGCTGGAGAAATGGGCTAAGAGGCTGAAGTTAAAATTAGGGAAACGAAAAGTACTTCAGTTGAGGAGGAATAATCCTGTGCACAAGTACACCTGGGACTGACAAGCTAGAAAGCAGCTCTGCAGAGAAGGACATGGGGTTTCTGGTGGACACGAAAGTGAACATGAGCCAGCAATACAGCCTTCCGGCAAAGATGGCCAATAGCATCCTGGGTGGTGTTAGGAGTGTTGCCAGCAGGTTGATGGAGGTGAACTTTCCTCTCTGCTCTGGTGAGACCACACTTGGAGTGCTAGGTCCAATGCTGGGCTTCTCATTACAACAAAGACATGGAACATCCTAGGGTAAGTCCAGCAGAAGGCCACAGACAATTAAGGGAGTGGAACATCTGATATATAAGAAGAGTCTGAGATTGCTGGGACTGTTAAGTTTGGAGAGGAGAAGGCTCAGGAAGATGTTATCAACATGTATAAATGCCTGATGGGAGGGAATGAAGAAGGAGCCTGACTCTTCTCAATGGGCAGAAATGGAAATACAGGAAATTCCATTTAAACACGACAAAACACTATTTTTTTTTTTACTGTGAGGGTGACTGAATATTGGAAGAGGTTGCATAGAGATATTGTGGACTCTCCATCCTTAGAAATATACAAACGTGGCCTTACCATTGTACTGAAAAACCTACTTTAGATGATTCTGCTCTGAGCAGGGAGGAACAAACTAAGTGATCTCCCGCAGTCCCTTCTAACCTCACTGATTCTATGATTCTGTGAAAACTGAAGGCTATTCTGGCAATAGTTCACTTCAGAAACATAATGCGAACCAGATTGAAACAGGCTTGAGTCCCTTCATCCTCTTCAGTCTTCCAGCATTATTCCAGCAGGCCTTGTACTCAAACACCTCTGCATGTCCTTATACAACACCAAGGACGTGGTTACATGTATTATCAGTATCACAAAATTAAACAAAGGAATCCACATTATTTTCTTGCTTGCAATTGAATCTCTATGTAATTTCAATTGCTGTCAAATGAAAAACTTCTCATAAAGCAATGACCTCAAGTGACTGGAGCTTCAGAACAGCATAGATTCACTCATAAGCAAGACAGCATTCATGTAGTCAGCCTGCTGTAGCAGGAGCTTGCTCTGAGAATCATGGATACAAACTAGTTGAATACATAGAGATCATTTGTCAACTTTTGTTTAGCTTATAGCTCACAGTAGAATGAAGTATATAATCACACACGGAACTGAATGTAACTTGGTGATATGATATGCACTTTAAAGACCGATTGTTAGGTAGATTTGAGTCTCCTGGAACTCCTATCACTAGACCCCTGATAGCTGATACTACTCAATCACTAGATTTTTTCCTTAGTTCAGTTTTTTTTTACTGTTTTAGTTGTTAAGCTTCAAGACAAGGCCAAGATTGAAAGCAAAGATCACACCAAAGACTAATCTGAAACGGCAGAAGGGTTAATACATTGGATTTTCCTCCTTTCACCTCCATAGTACTCCATATCAATACACTCAAGGCATAAAACACATTTTCACACACTGGCCAGTTCCAACACATACATGTATTTCAGGCACACAGTGGCCCAATTCATGGAGGCACTACATAGTATCCAGTAGAGATTCAGAGGTGTTTTGCACCAGCATGGACACAATTAGTCTAAAAGAGGGCTTGCCCTGAGCAATGTGTACCTATCAGCACCACAAATAAGGACCTCTCTCTCTTGGACTGATGAGTGTAAAAGCCTTTGTGAAGAAGAAAAGCATAATTCTAGAGCTCAGTTACTGTTCCTTCTAACTCTTTCAGCAAAACCATATTTATCATTAATTGGAGACACATTTTGTAGATAGATTTGCCAAGTGAATCACCATCTGGACTTCTACCAGTTATAACATTTTCCCTGTTGATATTTGGGTAGATTTAAACAAACTCAAATGTGTATTCTTCCACACCTTTAGTATAGAAGTAAATTTGACCCTTGCATGAAGGATAAAATATGATCCATGATACCTTAAAAGCTGTACTCTTCTTTCTGTGCCAGTCCATTCTACATTTCTCATCTCCTAGAACAAATAAAATTTTCACTAGCTACTAAAGGCATCTTCACTACCTTTAAAGAGACTGAAGATCCATTCGGAATTCAGAACGTGTGTTATAAACATAGAGGGATATATATAGGTATGAAGGTGACATGTTATGCCCTGAGGCACAAATGCCCAGTGAGATTGCTTTAAAAGGGGCAGTCCATCTGTAACCTTATCTAAAAATGAACCGAGACCACTTTCTTTTTTCTCAGATATAATCGTTAATAATCTTCGACAATTTCTGAGAAACAGACAAGACAAGGCAACCATAATAAATATAAAAAATCATGGGAAGGTGACTTTGCAAACTGTATCAGTGTCTTTTTTACACTAGAGACTGTATGAAACTTGATTATGTGTCATTCCATTTTCAGTGGTTTTTTTTTTTTTTTTACCCTTTTCTTTAAAATAGGGAAAGGGATGAAGGTGAGCAATGCCATTTTGCCAAATTAAGCAAAAGAAAAAATCCTTCTGTATTTATATGTGTTTTGTGATATACTTCATTTCAAAGCTTAAATGTGCAAATCACTCAGATTTTGTACTTCACTGTCACCTTGGGTATAGATTTGTCTATATTGATCTTCAGGGCAATCAAGGTTTATATTAGATATACTATTCTGATTAGGTTAACAATTGACTTTGCTATCAATAGCAGCAGCATATTATCTGGATAGAACATGATGTGTTATCATTTACTGTCTATTTTTGGAATTTGTTGATCATTTGCATCAAAGGTTCCATTACTATATTAAATAAGACATATAAGAGTCAAACAATCATTAACTGTTTTTTTTACTGAGTGGAAGAAAATAGAGAGGGATCTGAAGAAGTAGAAATTATGGGAATTATTAGCTTTGCGCTAACACTGCATATATGCTATGTACAATTTCATCATGTACCCCACTTCCCACACACACATCCTTCTCTATGGACATGTGATATTTTAATAGAATTATTAACTTATATTATTAAAAAAAAAAGTTGTGTTTGAAACATATGAATTTTAACTAACAGTACTACTGTAGCTTCCAACAAGTCGCAGTGTGTGCATCCTAGTTTCTAATAAGACAACCTGCTCCATTTCTTTCTACTATTGTAAGCATATTGAGTTAATTGTGGGGGTATATTTGTAAAGGTAACTAAGGATAAACTGCAGAAATACCAGAAGGGGAATCAGGAGAAAAGAAAAATGCATATTTTTTGCCTCCAGGGCCTAGAGCTTGAGGGGGTATGTAGATATCTTTTAATGTTTAAAAGTTGAAGTGCTTTGTTTATCAAACATGGAAAATATGCTTATGAAACTTTGTGGCATGTAATGACTTATCTGAAGTTGCTTACCACATACATACAAAATTAAGTGCTAATAAAAAGGTTTACTTAAAGATATTTAAATATGACACCTTCAACTGTCCTTGAGGTGCCTGTAAATGTTCTTTTACTAGGCAGTGTAAGAGATAATATTTTAAAGAGACTGAAATGAAATCTAATAATAATATAACTTCTCACTCAACAACTACTCATTTACAATTTTTTTTTTTTTGAAAGAAGAAAATTCTGTGAAACAAAGAGAAGTTCTGAAGAAAAGGTCAAAGTATACAGCATCACATTTAAACTCTACAGGGTGGGGGGGGTGGAAATCAGACCTACACTTAACGTTAAACAAAAACTATCATCTTTAACAATGCAGATAAACATGACAATATTATTTGTGATAGTTAAATGAACAATTAACTTGACTCATGGTATGTATATTAAGTATATAAATAATTTTATGTGCAGTCTATCATGAATCACTGCCATGCAAAATGACAAGACTGAGAAAAGTTTCTATAAGATTAGAGAAACAGCAAACATTTCAATTTTTTAATATTATCCTGAAAATTTTACTTGTTCTGAAGTTGGAAAATAAAATTTTACTTTAAAGAATTAAAATCTGTTTTATAAAAACAAGTTAATAAAGCTACTGCTGAGAACAGAATTTTTATAATAGAGTCTGTTTTTTTTTTAACTGCTAAATTAATTTCAAAGACTATAGTCAATTTTCTGAATGTATTGGAATACACATGATATTTGATGTGGAGAATCCAATTAAAATGAAATATCATTGGAATACTGTTTTAATCTTACTTATCTCAAACAGGTAAGTATTAACATATCCTGTCATTTACATTTCATCCACTGATTTCATATTCAGTTTCTTACAATGAATAATGACATACTCAGGGTAAGAGAGCATAGTTTTGCTGCGTTCTTGCCTATTTTGTTCTCCATATTGACAATGAGCATAAAGTCTTAATTTTTGCATAAAATGAGAATGCAGAGATTTGAAATATCTATAAGAATGTATTTCACAGCAGTTTCTTCTCAACAACTCAAAAGTCCATTTGCTTGTTCCTGGTAATTGCTCTTTTACTGTTTTGTTAAAATTTTGATTCATATTTTTCTTTTGGGACAAGTACAGCTAGAATAAATTGTTGGAAAATACATTAGTTCATTTCAGTGAGAAAAATGCTAGAGTTATGACTGATGTATTAAATTTAAATATTTAAATAAGTACGATTTGGAATCAGCATGATTTTTTACATTAGTAGTAAAAGGCCATAGGCTATTTATTGACCTGACAGTACACAGAGTCAGGACTTGACTTGTTTTGACCAGAGTTGATTTTAGTTTATTTTAGCTGTAGTAGCAATTTTCTAACAGTTAGGTGATTATTGCCTCAATTGTTGGAGCTTAACTCTATGAATGTCACAGATAACAAAGGTCTGAGCAAGTGTAGGGGGTCACTGAGTAGCAAGCATTAACTTTTTTCACTGTGGACGGGCATTGTGTAGCTTTAACTAATAGCTCATGTGTGGAGATAGCTGAACTTTATCTAGGTACCAATGTAGAAAATATAAATAAGTAGAATGTGTCAGAAAATTTACAAGAATAATAATCCAAAACAGATGCAAGACTACAGAAGAGCATCTAACCACCACCATCACACTCCTCCTCAAATAAGAATTCTAGTCTCTGCTGCCTTGTTACCAAAATGCCACTCTATCCTACTCAAGTAAGACTAGCATTGGTGAACTTGGGACGCAAAAGAGCATTGCAAGGGTGAGCACAACACAAGGGGAGAGGGTTAGACACTAGGAAGTTTATGTGTAACTGTTTTGATAGTATTATTAGTAAGACTTTTCTATTTAAGTTAGATAAGATGGATGGGGTATGACTGCAAATAACATTGTAACTAAACTAGTGAGTTTGTTGTAGATTTTATTGCTAAAATATTAATTGTACTAACAAGAATTTTTTTGCTTCCTTTTGCCCCAACAGTATTCTGAGTGTAATTTCAGACTAATCCAAAATGGGGAGGCAGGGAGAATTGGTTCTGTAGCCCAAATAGCTTTTGAAGGGTAGATGGACATTGGTACTCTAAAAGTTATTTTCTTTGGCAGATATCTTGAGTTATGGTTCTATTTCCAGAGAAATTAGAGGAGGAGAGCAAAGATGTTTGTTTCTTAGCAACAGTAGCACTTGTGTGTGTGTGTGTTGGAGAGAATCCAAAGAACAATTTGTGACCTTCTCATTCCAGAGGAAAGAAAAATTCAAACCATACTTCCTGCATTCCCAATGTCAGTCACAAACACAAGTAACTAGCTTCTGTCCTGTTTTTCCTGAAGGCTATGTCTTAGGCTTCAAGCCATTCAGCTTACCGAGTTCTCTTTACTCAAAAACATGCTTGTAAAAGTGAGTGCATTCTGGTTCAGAGTCAAGCAGTGACTGAGTAGAAGTTGGAGCCTTCTAGTAATGTAAATATATCCCAGCTCTTAGGTGTTAGAGAAAGAAAGTAAGCTGCTCTATAAGTAGATATATGGGCTAAGTAACTTGCCTTGTATAGGTTATTAGATATTATCAGGTATGGCACAAACTGCAGCAAATACTGCAAACAGAGCTAGTTAGCTCCTGTTTCACTGATGAAGTGTGGAAGTAACTTGATTAATTAAATGAGTCAGGCAGGACCTTATAAAAATTATTACAGCTTTCTAGTTTGAGTATGATAAAAATGCAAACAGTGCACACACACACACACACACACACAAAAACCACCAAAAAACAAAAAAAACCAACCAAACCAAAATAAACAAACAAAAAAAAAGGCTAGAGGTCTGTGATCTTGATATAGAGAAGATGCAGCTTGAGTGACAGGTGCTCTCTGACACTCTGTTGTGGTTTTGTTTAGTGAGGGGGGGCCTAAGGTGGAAGCTTCTGGAGGAAACTGCTACAAGTCACTCCCCTTTGTTCACTGGACTCGGCTGGGCCTAGGGCAGACCCGCTGCTGGCCAAGGCTGAGCCGATTGGTAGCAGAATGTCCCGTGATAACGCCTCTGCGATAACATATTTAAGAAGGGGAGAACAGAAACAAAATAGAGAAGAGAAGATGTGAAGCAGCTGAGCAGGGGCAGAGGCCCAGAGGGGGAGGCGCAGGCCTCGTGGGCCTTGCAGGCCTCACCCTCTGGCCTCTCACCAGGCGGCCGACTGGGCCCAACTCAGCCCGGCCCGGCTGCAAGAAGTGGAGAGGAGATGAGATGGATGATGTGAAGAGATTCTGAGAGGCGTCTGCCAGCCTGTTGTGAAGAACTTTTCTTGTGAGAGAAACAGCTGCAGACGCCAAGGTCAGTTCAGAAGGAGAGGGAGGAGTAATGCGGCTCCTGGCCAAGATTCCCCTGCAGCCTGTGGTGATGACCATGGTGGAGCAGGTTGTCCCCCTGCAGCCCATGGAGGTCCACGGAGGAGCAGAGATCCACTTGGAGCCCGTGGAGGACCCCACGCTGAAGCAGGTGGATGCCTGAAGGCGGCTGTGGCCCGTGGAGGGCCTGCTGGGGCAGCTGTTCTGGAAAGACTGCACCCCGTGGAAGAGATGACCCACACCGGAGCAGTTTCATGAAGGACTGTGGCCCGTGGGAGGGACCCCACACTGGAGCAGGGGAGGAATGCGAGGAGTTCTTCCCCCGACTATGAAGCAGCAGCGTAAAACATTGTGTAATGAACTGACCGCAACCCCCATTCCCTCTTCCCCCCTGTGCCGCTTGGGGGAAGAAGGTAGTAGAGATAATGTTAAGCTCGGGAAGAGGGAGGGGTGGGGAGGAGGTTTATCTTGTTGTCTGTCTCATTATCCTGCTAGTTTTAGTAATAAATGAATAGTTTTCCCCAAGTCGAGTCTGTTTTGCCCGTGACGGTAACTTTAAGGATCTCTCCCTGTCCTTATCTCAAACCTCGAGCCGTTTTTCTTATATTATCTCCCCCTATTCTCTCGGAGGGTGGGGGGAGTGAGAGAGAGACTGCGTAGCCTGGTCCCGATTGGGGCTGAACTACGACAAGGACACAAAATTCTGTGAGATCAGAGTCCGTTACATACTCCAGGACACCAAAGTCCTAACTCAAAGGCTACTGGAATTAATGACAATGAAAAGCCAGTGACTCTAGAGCACTTAAGATCTGCAGATGAAGTCTGAGGAGATTTTATTCCTTTATTATTAAATGTATTTCTGTCTGCCCAGACTTTCTGCACAACCTTGGCCTTTTATGCCTCTGCAGCTGAAAGCACCAGCAATCATGGATGTTCAGACCATTGTGGTCTACAGTGAGGTAAGCAAAATGCCCAAACTCCGATAAGGCCTCAGAAGAACATACTAGTACCCACAGGTCCATTGAAGCTAATTATTTATAATTGCAGTCCCATACCAGAAAAAAAGACCATTGCAACAATCTTCCAGTCAGACCAATGCACTTCAGCAGCCATGCTCTCTCCCACTGAAAAGAGCAGGATTTCAACTGGAATGCCTCCATTGTTCTGCCATGACTGTTATCTCTGAGCTATCAGATTAGCTACAGCTCAGTTCATGAGCCTGTCTTAATTCTCGCATATATAAAATACTATCTAGGAGAACTAAACAGGCTTTCCCCCCTCAAAAACACAGGAAAACACAGTGCAGACAAGAAAATTCTCTGCTGATCAAATGAACAGTGCAAATAAAATACTACATTCAAGAGGATGACTCAAATCAATGCTAAGAGAAGGCTTTCAAGTAAATTTTACTTAATGTGATGAAGCCAGAGATTGAATCTTTCCAGACATTTCCTATAAGATCTCTGCCCATCTGTTTAAACTTCTTTGCTCTGTAAAGCACCATCAAGACTGTTTACACTGAAACTACAGAATTTGAAAAGCTAAAGCCCAAAACCTTCATATCTTCAAATCTTTGCTGGATGCTGGCCGACTTTACAGCCAGTCTTCTCCACTCAGTTGCATGTCTAAGCCAAATTCAGGAGGTTTTGTGACAAAGCAATGTTAAATGCTGGCCCTATTGAGCTTTGTGGGAGTTTCGCTATCAACTGCAGCGTGCCCAAGATTTCACTTCCCAGCAGTACCTCTAGCAGTACGTAATGGTAAAATAAGAGGATGAATGTGTACAAAATATGCAACACATCAAATCTTTGAAACTCTTCTAAAGAAAAGATGGTCTAGCAGCCAGATCTAAAGGCTCAAAATCCAGACTGGACATCAAAAGAATAAGACTCACTTCCCTGGTGTCTCCAATGCCTCATGGCATTTTTAGCCAATATATCCCCTTCCAACTACTTCATTTGAAAACCATGGGTTATGAAACTCATCCTTGCAAAATTGAGATCCAGTACAAGAGTGCTGGATAAGTGTCATAAAATGCTTAAATCACCAGTGGGCAGATGGTTTTCCAGTAATACTATATAAAGCTCCTCACCATTCAAGCATATACTTCCCAAAGCCCCTTTGTTAGCGGTGTATCAGTGTAGGTAGTGCAAATCTTATGAAAAAGGAAGAAAATTAATATACCCTTACATTTTTCATTCACATCAGTAATGTTTTTTAGGTGCTTATGATTTCACAAGATCCGGTCCCTTGCAAAAAAAAAGAGAAAGCTCTGAACATTTAACCTGTGGTTTAAAAAAAAAAAAAAAAGAAAAAGAAAACCAGAAGGTCTTTGCAACAAATTGAATCAGATACCAGATACCATCCAGGGTATTCAAAAGATCACCCTAGTCAGAGAATTATTCTTAGCCCTATAGTAATCATCATATGTTAAGTTAGATGGCTATCTCTCTATGGCTGGAAATATGGCATGAAGGTCAGCCACGGCTTGATCTTTTCTGCAGTTGGCAAGAGTCCCACTTCAAGTGGGAAGTTAGACTAGGTGACTTTCAGAGGTCCCTTCCAACCAACATTTCTATGATAGCGTGATCTCAAGCCTATATTGCAATTAAAGGGACTGTGTTAATTTTTCAAAAATCTTTAGGATGTGCAAAACTCATTAACAGTATTCCTATATAAAGAGTTTAAAAGAAGGGGTTTTCAGTCATCTTGAGTCCTTATCTGTGTAGACCACACTTCAGACAACAGTATATCTTTTACTTAGAGTGGGAAATAATTTGCTGAAAGCAAAAACCAACATTTTCCAGCCTTTCTTCTCCCCGTATTTATTTTACAGTAAGTAGGTATTTATTGATGAGGGTGATCAGCCCCATTGTCTGGGTGTGAGACCCACCAGGTGAGTCGGCTGGAGAGGCTCTCCCCATCTCAGTTTACAGACTGAGGGGGACGACTGCCTACAGTGGTGTGGGCCTCAGTAGGGCATGCTGGGGAAAAAGCATTTGGGGATTGCACAAGACATATTATGGGATGTTTGAGGAAGGACCAGAGGTGAGGAAGGAGGGATCAAAATGAACTACGGAGGAACAAAGGTGGAAAAACAGAGGGGTAAGAGGTGAAAAGGGAACACTGCACGTAAACAGGTTGGTGGTCAGTAAACTTGTCTGGCTATGCCTTGCACTTGGTCACTGCAGTCTCTTCTGTCTTATTAAACTTTTGTTCCTGGCTGTTTTCCTGGCTGAGGGGCTCTCTATTCTGCACGCATCTGTGTGTATGGAGGTCTGAGTGCCAGCCACTGGTGAGTGGCCCCTGGGTCAAAAGGGCCCATGAGTCTGACGAACCCACAACAGGGGAGACTGGAGAGCGTGCCTACTGTCTGTGTGCGAGCGTGTGTACTGCTCACGCTGGACTACCCACAAGTTGGATGAGAGACTTGGCAGCCAGGTACTGGAGTGGCCATAAGCAACCAGGGGGTCTGAGAGTCGGCTACTGGAGGGACTGTGGTGTCTTGGGGCCAGCTGCTGGGAGGGTAGTGGAAAGATCTGTTTGTGTTCATCTCTGCATAAGGCAATGGGGAGACCAGGGATCCAGGGTCCAGATGCTGGAGACACTCAGCATCTCAGTCCAGTTATAAGGAGGAGCCACAGGGCATTGTGTCTGTCTGTGTAGGTGTATGAGGAGGTAGAGGACTCGGGGGCTGGTATATCCAAGTGCCAACAGACAGGGAGATTGAAGATGGGGGGAAGTTACTGGATAGACTGAGTGTCTAAAAGCACACCAGCTACTGGATGCATGCAGCACATATGTGCATGTGTATGTTTATGTACATGTATACACACATGCAGGTATATTTTGCACTAATGAGCTTTCATCCCAATCCGTCAGGGAAAGTAACAGGATGAGACCATTGGCACTGTTTGCATTTGGTTGAGTGCTATGTTGTCTGCCTGTGTTGATCTGTAGGACTGGCCACGTAGATATGTATGTATTGTGTATATGTGCACCTACTGAGAACACACGCTCAGCCTTGCTACTGTCTGGACCTGGGGGTATGGAGCTACAGCAGCCGCAGCTGGATTTGGGCTGGATTCAGCAACTCCCAGCACTCTGGAATCCTCTGACTACCAAAAGCTTTGACACCTTTTTCTGCTTTTGGAAAATTTATAGCCTGTCTGTCTGACAGCTAAAATAAATCAGACCCATCATATATGCAAAATCAAGGTGGAGAACTGATTTATTTATAACTGCAACGCTGCAGAACTGATTTACTTATGACTGCAACACTGCAGAACTGTGTAGGGCCCTAATTCAGAAAACAAGTATTTGTCTAACTGCAGAAATATCAAGTGTACCCAGACTTAAAGTTATGCTCATATTAAAGTACCTCTTTAATAAGATTTTATGACAATAAGAAGTCATCTTCATGGGTGACTTCACAGTCAAGGGTGTTGTTCCTAACTCCACTTCTGTCTACAATAGCCTCAGCATTCAGTTGTGCTTCCAACCCAGGTTTGGTGTCTTTTTGAGTGTATAGACTGAACTTCACACAAGGCTTTCAGATAGACTGGTAACACCCCTGCCATGCAGTGAGGACACATGCCCCATCCACATGTTCCCTGGCTTCTGGGACATGTGCTAAGAGTGGTAGTTTCTTTCTCATTCATCCCTTATTCCATCCAAGCCTGGCTTCTTAACACACTCTTTTCCCCTGACAGTCAAACCATTCTCAGAAGAGAGTTGGATTTGAACATCTTCAGGCCAAAGCGGGCCTATAATCTGAGTTTCCTGCCTCAAAGAGGTTGATGTAGTCTTATGTTCTGGCAAATATATACAAATATAGGACATCCCTGCCATGGCAGAAAACAGCAGGCTGACCTTTCTTTTGTTTTGGTGCCTAACTTAAAAAATGAGTTTGGGGCCTGAGAGAAGGGACTGAATCTGGTGGCCTTTGCAGGCACCCTTTAGTATTCCCTTACAACTACAGTACATGGTGCTTCCATAGTCACTGTGCTGGCTGCTGTCATTCCCGGGTGACTAATGCTCCTGTGCTGCTGTTCAGGAGCACAAATGGGCTCTGGGTTCAACCTGCAGCAGGAGAAGTGCTACAGTGCTGAGCACCTGTGTGGGAGCAAACACATCGGGAAGGGGGCTTTACTTAGAGAGGCTGGAAAACTAGAGGAGCTCTGAACTCTCCTTGTTCTCCGGCTGCAGCTCTGCCCACTGAGGGGGTAACCGCCTGCGGCTGTTCACCCTGATTGACTCCCTCTCTGCTGAAGGTTACCACCTCTACTGGGTGAAATACCCCCCAAAATGCTCCCTGAGCCTCTGTAGATAAAATGAGGTGGGTCAGAAGAGCTCCTCGGTTGCCCTGTATAAACTGACCCACCTCCGTTACAGCAAAAAGGCAACAGCAACGAGCAGCAGTAGGTGATAATCTTTCAGCTGATGTCATGGCACTGGGAAGAAAACTTGATCAAGGCTGAGGTATTTATTTGAGCAGGGCAGCGGAGACAGCACCCTAGTTCCTATGAGAGGTTTGAAAAAAAAAAAAAAAAGAGCCTTTGAGATCTTTCTTGACTGCCCTTCCCGTTCATCAGGGTGAATCTTCCCCCCTCAAAAAGGCATCCAAAATGTGGCAGTACAGGCTGCGTACAGTACATGCTGGATCTATGTCATTTGTGCATTTTCTGCATTTTTATGGGGAAAGATGCATCCAGTTGTGACTTTTAGGAAGCTCAGGCCATGCACATAAAGGAAAGCTCTCTCCTGGCTATCCAAACACCAAGCAACATTTTCTTTTTTGAGTATCCAAACTAAGGCAGCTTAAGCAGGTTGGCTTTCAGAGGGGGGATATTCAGCACTTTCTGAAAGCCAAGCCCACACGTCTGAAGTTTAACACATCTCATAAATGGGGGTACTTGGAATCGCAAACCGCCTGGGAAGCCTCCGTCTGCGCGCACTGCAATGCCACACTTTTAGGGCACAATCTGGCTGTTTCCCCATGGTCTGCTCACACTGACGGCAGTCCTTACGAGTAGCTCTCTAAAGAAGCATTCTACCCAGGAATAACTGTTTACCGGGTCACCGACTTTCTGCATAAACCATCTTAATTTTTACAGTGGAGTCATACACAGGCCAGACCTGCCAGACACTTAGAAAAACAAAGCAGAACAAGAACAAAGATGACAAACACAAAGCAACCAAAGAGAGGTAAGGATGGGTCAAGCTGGATATAGCAACAGGATTCAGCAGGAGATGGTATTAAAGGGCCTTAATCTTCTGTGTTTGTTTCAACTAGACAGTAATAAAGTACGAGAATCCACGACCCATTAACATGCACTCTTGTGGCCAGTTCTTAAACTGGTTTCTCAAGGTGGATTTTATCGTGCCCTGAGCACAATTACTTTTCACAACATTATTTTAATGAGAGGTTATTACACATTAAATTACAGCATTCCCATGCCTTCAGGCTTTTTGTAACAGTAGGCGAAATGGTGGGCTGGAGAAGACAGCTGGGTTTGCATGTGGTATATGTCAGTTTACTTAAGCAGAACCATTTTACTGCTGCTGGAGGAATGCAGCAAAAGGTCAGTGCTGAAACTCCACTAAAGTAAGTTGAGCACACATTCCAGCTGCGAACATATGCTCACTACTTGCTTGATCAAAAAGGAAATTTCAGAGCTCTGCTACATGCTTGCCTTGACCCTGCTCCATACCTCCTGTCTAGTGTGCATAAGACAAACTATTCTTTAATCCTGCATGGAATACGCATTCTGGTTAAAGGATGCTTGGAATAGTTGCATATCATCATTGGCAGCGTAATCTTAAACTGGGCCCATGCATAGGGAGGAGTGCCCAGTAGTAAGGAGAGGGATGTCCAGAGGAGAAGTGTTATATGAATGCATGAGATATATGTTTTCACTTCTTAGTCTGGTGTGCCCATTAGAACGTGGCCCTGTCCAAATGAGACTCATCTTTGCAGGCGAAAAATAAACTCAACGTTATTATTCAGCTCTTGCATTTTCCTTGTCTATGTCTTCTTCAAATGTTTAATGTTCTAGAGTCTGCCTGATCCGGTCTGTGTCAGAGGAAGAATTCTGTGCTAATAAAATGAACAAAGAAGCCACACCAGCTTAACTGGGCTGTTAAAAATTGCAGAAGTGAAGCTCTTATTGCTCCAAGAGCTTTTGGCTGATTTAGAACATGCCCTCATAACATCACTTGATAAAAATAAGACTCTGACTTTTTAATAGAACAAATTACTTAGGTTTTATATTTAACTACAGTCACTGTTAAAGCTATAACTAGTTTTCAGAATATTTTAGGAATCTGATCTTGATCTTCCATATGTTAAAAGCCATCACAACAAATACCTTACATTGCAGTTCTTGATGAAGAAATAACAAGGTGGCTGAAGCCTTAAATACAAAGCGTTTATTTTGTGCTCAGATTTGCTACTTTTATATCAGACTAAGAATCAGAAATTATCATTTCAAGGCAAGGAAGGAGGCAGTCTTGAACTACAGAAACTTGCAAACCTGCATGACATTTGGAGAGAGGACAGTGATGTTCTAGTTACTCACAGCCAGCTCCTCAACAGCTCCCAGACTCAAGTGTGAAAAATGGCACTGGTATTGAGGACCCCTTGATACACTGGGAGCAGGGGCTATTTTAACACAGAGAGGTGGATTCCTTTCTGAAAACGGGACTTGCAGGTTATTAAAATATGTCCCATGACCATTGTAATGATTGCCGCATTAAAATTGGGCTTACTGATCTCATTTTGACTTTGGGTTGTGCCTTGGGGGGGGGAGCTTCAGTCAGTTTTAACTGTATTGTACAGTCATGGATTAGTAGTAAAACATCTAGAATCATACACAGATTAAAAAGAGGATGTTAAAAGTATGACGTTAAAGAACAAGATCTTTCCTGGCAAAAACCCGACCTCCTTTTTTTTTTTTATATTGTTTTTTACTATCGGTACTATGTGGGATGACCACATAGTACAAAATCACAATGAATAATAATTTGGAAAGTAGAAAAAATGTGCTGCGTAAATGTCATTGGCGTTTGAGACAGAATCCATCACTAGCACCAGATTAGTTTATTTTCACTAACTGAGCAAGTTTTCAGTTGGCAATAACAAATTGTAGGAAAAGGTAAGGGTAAGGCTGGCATCCTGTGGGACCCTGAAAAGCTGGAGGAATGAGTTGATAAGACTCTCAGGCAGTCTGGCATTAACAAATGCAAAGCCATGGCCCTGGGAAGACATTATTTCTGGCAATAATACAGGCTGGGCACTGACTAGTGAGGGAGCAGTGTTGCTTTTAGAAGAGGCTGGAGATTCTGGTGGAGAGCGAGTTGACCCTACAGTAGTAGTTGTGGTGAGGAAGGCCAACCACACACTGGGCTGCATTAGCAAGAATGTAGCCGGGAGGTCAAGGGAACTGATAATTCTACTGCTCACCATTAGCTAGCACTGGCGAGGCCACATCTGGTATGCTGTGTCCAGTCTCGGGCATCCTAGCACAAGAGAGAGGTCAATAAATTGAAGCGAGTCCAGTGGAGAGCCACTAGGATGCACAGGGGGCTGAAGGACATTGAAGATGTTCAAGGAAAGGCTAAAGGTGCTCTCAGCAAGGATCGGGGTATTGATAAGCGGTTTGTAGCATTTTAGAGCATTAGCTTCCTAGCAAAGAAAAAATATTTTCATTTGTCTCGGAAAGATGCTTTTTTAGTGAGGTCCTGGACATCATCAGAGACCACAGACTCCAAAAGTGCAACTTGCTAGAAGTTAGGTACTGGTGGATCCCAGCCACCTGCCCCATATCTTTGGTCCTTGATGATGTAAGACACAGTACTTACCAATTGTCTATTCTCCATATGTTTTTTAGTGTTTGCTCTGCACTTTAACCATTTCTACTTTTTTCTTGTATGCCCTTGCAGATATGATGTGTTTCTCACAATTTCCAAGATATATATGCCTGCAAAATTCCTTCCAGTCTCTTTTGGTATCTCAATACCACATTATCAACTTTCTGTCTCAAAAAGATGTGGTTTTGCTATTCTTCTCCCTTTTCCTCCATTTGCTAGCCACACATCTCCCATTAATCTTTCTTTGCAGAACTACGTCTTATCAGTTATATTGCCTTAAACAGCTCACCTGTCTTGCATTCCTGATTTGTTGCAAGGTCTACACAAATTTGGAGCTCCTCAATACGCTGTGGCATAGCTTGAGCCTCCTTTGCTGTATTACTGAAATGGCCCCATTTCTTCATTTAGCCAATGATGTTTCTCTTTGGATCAATTTCTGGTGGCTGTCTCAGCTTTAGCTGCCTATCTAGGTAGCTTTCTGAAAATGCAGCCTGCAGCTTTACTAGACCACTAGTGATGAGAACAGGATATAGTTTTACATGCACATTTTCAAAGAGGGAATGAAAAATTCTCCTGTAGATCCAATTTAACCTCAAGTCTCTTTTAATCAGTCCCAGGAATCAACTTATTTGTACTAAATAACAAAGAAATGGGACCTGTTAGTATCACCACCCCTGCTCTGCTCACCCAGTTTGGGTGCTGGTGAGGACCTGGGACTGTGCCCTGGCTGAAGGCACTGCCCCTCCCCATGCTGTAGTCACCCTTGGCTGCTGGCTTGCCTTCCCTTGTGGAGCAGCCCTGCCGTTGCTGCTGCCTGAGGAGGTTTAGCATTTGACTGAGCAACCTGCTCTTGCTTTGCAGTTAACACTGCTTGGAGCAGGAGGTTGAACTTGATGAACTCCCCAGGTTCTTTCAAATGTAAATCTTTCTGTGACTCTGACTCACTAGTTACTCAGGTTGTTAAGGAATCAGAGAGAAGATTAATGGGGAAGGGCAGGAGAAAATATGAGTTCTTCAGTAATATCATTGACAGTCTAAATTTCCTCCCTGTATGAGCTACTACATGGTTACTCTTTTTCTACATGCAATACCATGATGGGCACGTTGCACCCTTATGTAGCTGGGAATGTGCAAATGCTGTAGCACAAAACAAAGGAACATGTTCTTTGAAACGCCTCCCATGCCTAAACATCCAGGATACTGCAGCCAGGATACTGACACACTTGTCTAATGCAAGTATGTGTGAAGTCTACAGATTATGCGCTTGAGATTGCTTTTCGGAGTTCGATTGAGAAACATGTCTATACCATTCGGAGAGAGGTGCAAGAGGTTTCCATGCTGACACTGTTACTGTAGATGCTGCTGCATCCAACACCAGCTCACACACCTTTACTTCCAGTCTGTTTACTGCTCCTTTCCCAGGCAGGCTGCTGGGTGCTGGGGAAGGGATTAATCTCCAGAGTAAAAGACTTCCTTTTAAGTGTCTCCATGTGTCTCAGCTCCTGTGAAACACAGACCTTGTCAATGTAGGTAGTGGAGTCCCAGGAGTGCTTCAGCCCATCCTGAGGAAGGCATCTACTGGGCTCCCTAACTGTATTAACTAGACCCCACTGACTGTACTGCAAGCTTAGACACTCACTGCATATGGGCCAACACACTGGTGTCAGTGACCAAAGGACTCTCTTCGTAGAACCAGGCTCTGCTTTACTCTGCTTTTGTGGTGGGAAGCCCTGCATATTGACTCCTTCCCCTCACTCTGCAGCAACTCATTCAGCCTTCCTCTGTTGGAAAAGCAACATGACAAGGGCCACACACCTGTCTGCCTTATGGGATTTTAAAAACTTCAAATGCAGTGAGTGCAGCCAAAACATGAAGTAGTGTTGCTTTCCCTCACTGCCTGGGGACCAGCGAGCAATCCAGTCGTGTGCTAGAAATGTTATGCTTTGGATCAAGTCTTGTTTTCCATTTAAAGACTAAACCATACTCTGTAAGTACCAGGGATCTGGGGGGTTTCACTTCCACCCCTCAGGTAGCTGTGGTCAGGACTCAGGGATGCTGTGTCTATCCACCCAGCATCTTCCTACTTTCTCTTCCCCCACCAACACAGCAGGGGAAATGGGAAGAGTGTGGAGGAAGAGTACAGGAGGAGATGTCAAAGAAGAATCCTTTCTACTGATATTAAACAACAAATCATAATGGCTATCAAAACTGGATTACAAGCTTTAGACTCTCAGTGTTGCCCACACTCCAGGAAAAAAGCTTGACAAAACTGGAAAGATTTCAGATGACTGTAAAAAAAGCCCAGGATTCAGACTTCTCTGAAATTTGAGGAGGGATCCAGACCAACAGATGAAGAACTGACATGCAAGAAAATGTCCTCGACTGAGCTAATGGTATACAACACAAGGAAGACACAGTTACCTGGCAAATGGCAGAAATTGCCTTTAACCTTCTATACTGGACTACAGCGAATAATCTGAATGGCTTGCACAGTCAAGAATCACCCAGAGATCTGGCCAGTTTGTCTCCTGGACAAAACCTCATCATTACGACCAACAAAAACAAGTTATTTTTGCTTTCCTAAATGGGGCATTTAGCATCACTATTCCTGCAGTGTCCCTGATCCTGCCATAATGAGAAAACCACACAAGCAACAAACTAAAATCAAATTAAACATGTTCCATGTCATTCTACTCTTCTAATAAATAACACCAAACAGATCTCTGTGGGGGCTGGTGGCTCTCACATCTTTTTTTTAAGCTCAACATTTTGCCCTCGGACTGTCTGTCCTTGTGGAGTGGGAACAGCTGAGGAGGTGATGAGAGAGACTGTGTGGGCTTGTGTGCAGAACACCAGCTTGGGAATCCACAGGTTCACCGTGGAGTGACTGCTCTGTCTTATGACAGTCATTTCAACCTCTATAAGACATTCAGAGGCAGACATGACCACTTCAAAACTGGTCTTGGTGAGATTTTATTGTGCCACAAATGAAAAAAAGACTACAAAGTCAACTGCACTAAAATATATCTCTCACTGTCAGATCTGCAACACAGAAGGATTTTTCTGCACTTGCAGAGCGCTCCAAATCTCCAAGTCTCCTTCAGCCTGCACTGGCAAGAGCTCCACAGGGGAGTTACTGCAATCACTAGTAGCTTTGGCTGTTTCCCTTCCAACTCAACTCCAACTTCTTCTGCAGGCTATGTGGGCTACCTTCTTGTCCCAGACCTTAGAACAGAAGAGAAGTTGAAATACAATTTCCTTTCCCAGAGGGCTTCCTACCTCTGGGTTTCTATGCCAAGCTTTAAACAGGCGTAAGCACAGGACAGAATTTGTGATTGTGTCATTAAGAGCAAGATTTGCCCATAACCCTGTCTGTGTGCAAACACAGCAAAGTTACTCCATGTCCCTATGAACTAGCTTCTGTGGTAACTCCTCAGGAGAAAAAAAAATGAGTATGTTTGATACTTCTGTGCTTGACATACCCTCTTCAGAATACAACTTTAGCATGAATAAGCAGTAACCCAAGATTTTTTTTCCAAGCAAGTTAGCTTTTTTTCCCCCTCTTCCCTCTGAAAATACAGCAGCAATATGTTCTGTCATTTGTGCCTGACTGTATAAGGTTAGCATGTGAAAACTCAATAACAACCCTTGTAGCAGAATGAAAAGATAATTGTTTTAAATGGCTTTCTAAGTTGTATTACTTACCCACTCTCTTACCCATGTATGCACATGGGTAAAGATACATGTGCCCAAGCAGCCTATGTGGACATGGAGGACAAGGGAGGCCCCCTGATAACTCTTCATTACGTATCTTAGGCTCCTTTTGACTGGTGATGGCAAACTAGGTGTGTTGGTTGTGTTTAGTGAGTGGGGGGGCTATGGTGGCAGCTTCTGGAAGAAGCTACTAGAATTTTCCCCTTTGTCTGGTGGACTAGGCCGGGCCTAGGGCGGACCCACCACTGGCCAGGGCTGAGCAAATTGCTGGCAGAATGTTCCCTGCTAACGTCTCTGCAATAATGTCATTTAAGAAGGGGAAAAATTAAAAAAAAAATGGGAGAAGATGTGAAGATGCTGAGCAGGGGCAGAGAGGGGGAGGCGCGAGCCTTGTGGGCCTTGCAGCCCTCACCCTCTGGCCTCCCGCCAGGCGGCCGACTGGGCCTGACTTGGCCCAGCCCGGCCCGGTTGCAAGAAGTGGAGAGCAGATGAGAAGTGAAGAGAACCTGAGAGGCGTCTGCCTGCCTGTTGTGGAGAATTTCTTGTGAGAGGACTGGCTGCAGACGCCAAGGTCAGTGAAGAAGGAGGGGGAGGAGTAATGCTGCTCCTGGCCAAGATTCCCCTGCAGCCCATGGTGCAGCCCGTGGTGAGGCCGGCTGTGCCCCTGCAGCCCATGGAGGCCCACAGAGGAGCAGAGATCCACCTGCAGCCCATGGAGCACCCCACATCGGGGCAGGTGGATGCCTGAAGGAGGCTGTGGCCTGTGGAGGGCCCACGCTGGGGCAGCTGTTCCTGAGGGACTGCACCCAGTGAAAAAACAATCCACGCTGGAGTGGGTCATCAAGGACTGTAGCCTGTGGGAGGGACCCCACGCTGGAGCAGGGGAGGAATGTGAGGAGTTCTTCCCCTGAGGAGGAAGGAGCGGTGTAAAGCAACATGTGATGAACTGACTGTAACACCCATTCCCTCTTCCCGCCCTGTGCCACTCTCAGGGGGGAAGGAAGTAGAGATAATTGACATTAAGTTTAAGCCCAGGAAGGAGAGGTGGAGGGAAGTTACTTTGTTCTCTTCAACATTATCCTGCTTTGGTTTTAATAATAAATAAATAATTTTCCCCAAGTCAAGTCTACTTTGCCCGTAAGGGTAACTTTAAGGATCTCTCCCTATCCTTATCTCAAACCTCAAGCCTTTTTTTCTTATATTATCTTTTCCTATTCCCTTGGAGAGTGGGGAGAATGAAAGAGAGACTGTGTAGCTTGGTCCCAAGTGGGGCTAAACTATGACACTAGGTTTGAACAGGTCTTTTATACACTTTAGGAGACAGCAGTTATAATGAGGCGATACTTTTGCTTCAAAAGCTTGTTTCAGCCTTCACAAGAGTCTTAGGCAAGGTTGCTGTCCCTTGTTGTCTTTATTCATTTTGGGTATCTGTATGGCTACAAATCTGCCTCTCTGTTGGATAACAGGAAGAGGAATAACAAATGCAGTGTGCTATAGTGCTTTTTGTTATCCTCCTGCTACCAGAGCTCAGGTCTTCTGCTGACTAATTGTCCATGCTGTGGCCCTAGTCCAATCTAGTCTTGATACCAACAACACTCCTCAGTGTTTACCAGTTTTATGGTTATCAGACAGGTCCTTGGATATCACTACAGACCATCCCTGCAACCATTGCTCTATTATTTCTTTCAGTTGATTTCATGTTATGATTCATATTTCACTCATAATAGTCCTGCATGCTGGCCAACAAATTGTGTTAGCCTAAAGATGGTCTGATGGGGCTCCATGGTCATGCTTGGACTAGCAGAGTTTTATGCAAGTTATCTAGAGCCTGCCAGAGTCAGATTTGTCACCTGGAAATCTCCCTTCTTTGTTCCACCACCAGCCTGGGTCTTCAACACAGGCAAGGTGAAAAATTTTAGTCTGTCCTTCTGCATTTGAATGAGGGATTGCTCTTTCCAGGCCTTAAAATAGGGAGAGACTTTTAAGACATTTGAAAATGGAAGGACCCTAAGTCATCATGCATTTTTGAAAGATATGCTCTGCATCCATATCACGTTACTGCTCAGCTGTGAGGCTTTTCCTAGACCATCTGAAAGTGGACTCATACTGCTGTGTTCCAAAGGGGGTGTTATTTTAATATTGTACTAAAATACTGACAATGAAAACTTGTTACTTAGTTAGGCGGTAAGCCTAACTCATTCTGAGTCTTAAGATTTTGAGGTTGATTGCTGAAGTAAATTTTTACCACAGGATTTATTTTACTGCAAATGGTATTGATGTCTCCCTTGATGCCTTCCAAATTTCACTGGGCACATGAAGCCAGGACAACATACTATTTGAAAATCAAAAGGTGTTTTCAGGAGACATTTACTTCATGAGCCCGGAGGACAAGTTTAACCAGAATGAGACACCTTTTAGAGGAGACAAGGCCTGCTTAATTGAATCAGAAGCTCCAGGATTTGCACAACAGTTTATCTTCAGACGACTTTGCTAATACAGAGAAAACTCAGCAGCCAGCTAACCACAGATCAGACTACAGAATGGTTCAAGACTCATTTCAGCTCCAATGCAGAGTAGCTGAGCAGTACATGACTTCGTCTCCCAGCTGCACATTTGGTCTTAGGACAGATACCAAGACTTTTGGTCTTAAGAGGGCCAGATATCCCAGTGAAATCACAGGTTTTAGCTATTTGTTTTGGTTTCCAGATCAAGCCAGAGAAGTCTTAATTTTTGCAAGCAAGCAATCCAGTCAGCCTTTCCATACAGTATGCTCTCAGCTCTACTTGCTCAGCAAGAAACTGCAGGTGGGAGGTTGTTCCTTGCTCTAGCTACCCTGCCCCACCACAGCTCTCAGCAGTCACTTTCCAGTTGGTCTGACTAAAAGCCAAAGCAATGCATCCCATAGACTTGGCAGAATTTATCCCAGCTTTTTGTACTGTCATCTACTATTCGTTCTAGGATCAAGAGTACCGGAATGTGACAGGGTGCATCCCACAAAGTGTTCCTTTGACTTCAGCCATCAGAATAGCTTGTAGGGAATCTGCAGTGGCAGATGTGCCAGCACAAGTTAGAGAAGCTCTGTCTTGGCTTTGCTATAAGTAACCTGACCAAGGACGCACAAAGATGCAAAGGCGATCAAAAGTCAATGATGGAAAGCCAGCTCTGCACCCTCCACCCTCAACCCATGAAACCACCAAATACTGTTTTGCTGCTGATTGGCAGCTGTATTCAGATTTCCCTCCTAGGACACTGATCATGAGCAAACTGCAAAATTACACGTGAAACATTCTCTAGGGAAAAAAAATAATCAATTTGAAATAAAATATTACAATTCATATTTTACATACAATTATGGCTCTGAGATTAGGCAACGTTTCTAGGAGTCACATGCATTGTGAATGGGCAGGTCTTTAGACTGTAGCATAAGACAACGCAGGAAATCAGTGCTCCATCCCCATAACAGTGACCCTGGGCTTTGTTTCCCACCGACACTGGCCTCTGGTAAAGACTGAAGCTATGCTGAGGGAGTGCAAAATACTAGTATTATTCTGTGCTAAAAATTATATATGCACTTTGCATAGCTGAAAAGTCATGAGATGAAGTAGAAGGCAGGAGAGAAAAGGGTCTGAAGATTTTCATTGCAAGCAAAAGGCAGAAGATATTCCGAGTGCTGCTTCAACAAAGGCAAAGGGGCTTTGAAACGCCGCCTGGCATAAGCCAAGGTCTAGTCCAGTGTTTCCCAATCTTTTTACAGCTGAGCCTCTCTCAACAGAATAATCAGTATTTCATATGTCACTGAATCTAACTACTCACCTGCCTCAGGGCTGCCATCTCCTCCCCTTCGCTCGCCACGCTCCTGCATGAGTATCTGCAGTATCCAAGGCCTCATATGACACCCCTGTTAATGTGAAGCTGTATGTCACACCGGGTGTCCTCAGTTCAATTACGCTTCCAGATACTCTCCTTATTAACATGCAGGCATCTCAAATGACATAGACAATGCAAGTTCTGTGCAGTGAAAAGCTGACAGAGATATTGGCAAAAATATTTGCATAAATCTCAGCCATTCTCTTCCTACTAACATGTTAATAAATCCCCCGAACCTAATTAAGATAGAAGTCTAATCTGTCCAGCTCTGAAGAAGTTGAAACAGCATCAGTGCAAAATGGGGGAAACAAGTAAGACAGTCTGAGCAAATGGAAAGAGAGGAAAATTAAGATGCTCATACATTATGACCAAAAAAAAAAAGGAAGTATTTGGGCTTGAGGAAAAGAGACAGTGAAAAAGTAGGTAGGTGTGACCATTTTCCTTTTTCCTCTTCTTTAACACATTACCTAAGCCCTTGTCTTGCAAACATGAATACAGTTGCACCCCTGCAAGAGGCACACACCCTCCTCAAATAAATGTGATCATTTGGAACCCACCTCAGCAAAACACATGAACACTTGAGAACACAGCAATGTCCCCAGCCTGCACGCCCTGCTCAGCAGAATTGCCACTGCAGGCGTTAGAAATGTGCTTGCATAAAACCAGTAGGAGCAAGCCCCAGGACTTCCTGTCCCTTTAACATGGCTGACCTCTGTTACCCAGCCAGGAGCACTCTTTTTAGAGGTACAGACAAGCTGTTAGCACATGGGCCGCTGTAGTAAGAGGTGCCTTGAATTTGCTGGGTATGTACAAAAAGAGTAATGGCCACTTCAAGCCAATTCTCCCCGAATATTGAGTTGCCCTGAGGTACACTCAGTGATCGTGCCGCCAAGGAAGTGACTGCAAAGTTTTCATTGCTCGCTGATGAGGTCCATAACTGTTTTTACACCTTCTTCTCTAAATAAGGAAGCCGCCTGTGAGGCCTCTGACTGCCTGACTAATTTGACTCCTTTGCTTTCAACAGCCAATGAAACCCCATTCCTGCCTCCAGTCTTGGGTGACAGCATTCATCAAACCTCAGCCAGCCTGGGAGGAGGGCAGGTTAGTGTTACAGCCGTGGCAGGCTTACCTTTGGCAAGCTGTTGATGTCAGAGTGATGATGTGGGGAGGGACAGCCTCTGCACTATAAAGATGGGTCAATCAAATATAACTGAGGCTGCCCACTGGAGAGCTGGATCTACAAAACATGGTCCCCACCAGTTTGAGTCCTGCTGGCCTGTCTCTGCTTCCAACCCAACTGCTGTCGGGCTTTAGTTTCATGTCAGCAATCTCTATTTGCTTTCCAAAAATAAGCCTCTGCCACCATGCTGAAGGGAGAAAAACAAGAAGGGCGGTATTTTTAGGGCCATTAATTCTGACCACGTGCCCAGGAGGTGAACCGGATGGCCACTGCACAAAGACTTCTCATCACTATGTCCTGCGAAGCCAGCGTTCACCGGACGTTGCCTGCTTTCGTTCTCCTGGGTTTTCTAGCTGGGATTGCTTCAACACGTCCAGTTGTAAGCAGAACTAATGGCACATTGCTGGAAAGAGGATGGCAATCTCTGTTGTCCAGGTCCATTGCTGGGTTAGGGTTAGGGGTCATTAGGCTTAGGGTTAGGGGTTAGGGTTAGGGTTAGGGTTAGGGTTAGGTTAGGGTTAGGCTTAGGGGTTAGGGGTTAGGGTTAGGGTTAGGGTCATTAGAGTTAGGGTTAGGGTTAGGGTTAGGGGTTAGGGGTTAGGGTTAGCGTTATGGTTAGTGTTAGGGTTAGGGTTAGGGTCATTAGGGTTAGGATTAGGGTCATTAGGGTTAGGGTTAGGGTTAGGGGGGTTAGGGTTAGGGTTAGGTTTAGGGTTAGGGTTTAGGGGTTAGGGTTAGGGTTACGGTTAGGGTTAAAGTCGTTAGGGTTAGGGTTAGGGTCACTAGGGTTAGGGTTAGGGTTAGGTCATTAGGGTCAGGGTTAGGGGTTGGGTTCATTAGGCTTAGGGTTAGGGTTAGGGGTTAAGGTTAGGGTTAGGGTTAGGTTAGGGTTAGGGTTAGGGGTTAGGGTTAGGGTTAGGGACATTAGGGTTAGGGTTATGGTTAGGGATAGGGGTTAGGGGTTAGGGTTAGCGTTA
>JAAGAY010142443.1:0-41712 GCA_011801015.1 Ardeotis arabs
GATCCGGGCTGAACTACGACACTACCCCTGTACAACCTATTAACGTCTCTGATCATTCTATGACTACTCTTTCTAGTCCAATTACATCTTTTGTCATGGATGCCTCAGAGACCGATCTTTACCAGGAAGATCTTTCTTGTAAAACACAACTATCCAAAAACTCAGAGTATTTAAAATGACCTAAACAAAATCACTTTCTGCCATCATACACAAGGTTTTACATCCTCAATACTTCTCACTAGACGACTTTCAGTTTCACAAAGTTTCAAAAGTACCTAAAACCAGAGATCCCACTGGGGAAGAAATAGTTCAAGCAGATCATAGTTCTGGTAATTTCTTTTGAATTTTTTTTTCCTTTTTGTTTACATCTAAACAGCAGAATACCCACTCCAATTTCTATTATGACACCAGCACCGTTTCTCCACTCTTTTTTGATTAATGACAACTCCCATCACCAAACATCTGAAAGACTTGAAGATGACTTTTGTTGATAAATTTCTATTTATAATGTATAGTGGAGACTGGCAAGGCAAAACGAACTGCCATGATGCATTAGTCATTGTGATTCGGAGTTCAAAATGAAGGCGATAGGAATTATCTAGGAACACTGGCTTCCTCTTTTTTTCCTTGCAGATTCTTATCTTCTTTTATATTTTTGATAGGAAAGGTATCCTCTCTTGTTTATTCAATACGAGCCTTTGGATGTCTCAGAGGTTGGACAAAAAGATACAGAATATTCCACCTCTGGATTTATGGGCAATAATGCACAGGGGATGTGAATATCAGTCACATTTCTAGTGGCTGATTGCTCATCAGCATTTCATTTGATCACCATCCCACAAGGCAGGGAGACTGTTCACATCATTCATTCCTTAGTAGAGATGACTACTCAGATGGGCAGGAACAGTCTCTGGAGACGTAGTTTTCATATATTTAGCCTACAGAGATAGTGAGGACTAACTTGAAAGTCATATGTTTGCGTCACTCTTGTTGTACTTGTCGTGCAGGAACACAGGGGTGCTTTGGATATCCCCGGCAATCACTGACCATCCAGAACAACGTACCATTGGGTGCCTAAACAGCATTCACTATCAGCAAACAGGCTGGCCTTTCCCAGCCTCCTCTCTCCCCTGCACCTGGGCCTTCCCTTATCTTCAGATACACCATTTATGTGAAAAGGCAGAAGCAGTTGCAGATCTAAAAAAACCTGTAGAACCATCTCAACTGGCAGAAGCCTCTTCTGAGATACAAAGAGTGGGGAGGGGGGAATGGGTTTTCTTGCAGGAAAAGAATGGCAGAGAAAGTGAGGGATGCTTGGCAAAGCAGAAGTAGGAGTTGCCAGATCAAACCAAAGAATCATTTTGAGCACCAGAGGCTGACATTCCCTGTCTAGGACTTTTACACCTTTTTTTATACCTCAACTGCTGTGAAACAGATTTGATTAAAGGCAGCTCTGAAGCTGTCTCACCATTTTGCTTCTGCCAAAGGATGGCAAAATCTTTCCTCTGAAGTAGAGATAAACACAAACTAAACTGATGGATCCTAAACGCTCACAGCAGGCAAGAGCCTGAACTATAAAAGCCTACGGAAAAGTATGCTCTGCTTTTAGAGAACTTGGGATCCTGACCAAAGCAAGCAGGCTGCAGGTGTAGTGGTTACTAAGCATTGCTTTATATTCTGCTGCAGAACAGCCCACAATAAGGAAGCACAAAAGCAACAAAGATTGGTGCCTCCTACTGCGATACTAAAATAACTCTACTTCCCCACCAGTAAGACTCCATCTCTATACCATGGCTGTTTATCTCATCTTAAATTTAGCCGCCTACAAACTAGGTATTTAGCTCTAGCTCCCAAGCCTGTCCACATATTCTCTCTAACTATAGACAGAGATTGTTAGCATCAGAGGATGACTTATTCATCCCAAAATAGGCAAGGATGTATTGCTCTCTTAAGGTGTCTTCCTCCCTTCAACGTAAAGGGAGATCAGAGCAACCCACCCACACTCCTGCAATTGTTGGATGACTAGTACAAGACAAGGTGTATCGCACACTAAATGGATTAGAAAAGTTCATGCACTGAGCTGGCCATATAAATGAAGGGAAGGACCTCAGTTATCCTGGCTGAGATCAAAAGTTTGTCACTTGTTGTAATGTACCAGTGCTCTATCTTTTAAATGTTGTTATTCTGTGGGGATATGTATCAGAATTACTATTAGAAGTAGGTGCCAAACGACATCAGGACTCCACTCTATCTTACACGCTCTATAGCATTACAAAGCTAAGAGAGCAGAGATAAGCAGAGAAATGTGATAGGGATTTCCCAACAGTTGCCAGCAGAATCAAGAATATAAAGCCCTAAGGCAATGGGAAATGGCTTCCCCTCTAAAGCCATGACAAGCACTTCCCTTCATTGCATGCTTGCCGCATTACACCACTGATGACCTGCTGGCAATCCTTATTGTGGCCAGGCAAAGGTGATGCCCACTGGTAGAAACTGTACCTCACAGAAACACAAACACAAAAGCATCGTGTAATATCCATATCAGCAGCCTCAGCAAGGACACCAGAATCTGAATCATCATCTTACTGCTTCTGACCTGAGACTAGGACACCACATCCCAAGACACACTTCAGTTGCCGTGAAACAGAGGTGACCTGGAGCTAAGACAGTCTGGCTTCACGAAAGCCCCTCCTTTTTCTGCTCTGGTCATTTCACTATTGTGAAATCTATGTAAAAGCATTACTTCTGTAGTGTTCTGAGGAACTACACCTCATCATCACTCACTTCCCATTTGTACTGTACAAAAGATCTGATATATTTATTGTGTTCTTGATTCTGATGTATTCTAATTTTCCAGAGAGGTGTTTTATGTATCCCTGATAAGGCAGCATACCGATTTGATTCCAAGCACTTGACTGACTCAGCAAAGACGGCATTATCAAGACATATTCAAGAAATTTGGTCTAGAGGACACTTAAATAGCCTCAAAGATAAAAGACAGCTTTCATGACAAAGCCTCATTAATTAATCAGATATTAATTAGATTATTAATTAGAAAAAAGGTCCTTTTCTACTTTTATTACAATAGCTAAAAATGCTTCTGTAATGACTCTTTTAAGTAGCTAATCATTTTAATTTGCATTATTTGTAGCAAAAGGAAAGTGTTCTGAATGTAAGATTTTCTGAAGGAATTGTAGAGGTTCAATTTAACATCCATGCTATTAGCTGCATTTAAACTGGAACTCCCCTTAAATGTGTATTGAACAAAATGTCAAGGGAAGACTATGGAACTGCTCCATCACTAAACTCTGTATATCTGTGCTAGATGTGGATGACAAAGAAGTCCTTCCAAGTACACACTGGGCAATACAACCTACCCTGATACCTCCATCAGTGTCCGCTCATGTGCCCTAGGATGGCAGCTGTGGCCAGGGTTTACCAGAAACCTGCCTTTGACCCTGTCTCCCTGTTTTGGGATAAGAGGTAGGCAGTACTGTGACGACATTAGATGAACCTGAGTCATCTCTAACGTAACACAAGGCATGTTAACTTTTCAAAGTATCAGCAAATCTTCACAAAACTGATGTAGTTAAAAAAGATGGTAGTGATAGAGGTAGTTTAGTCCAGCTCCTTAGACATAGGTATTAAAAATTGCAGACAATTCCCAAACCAACTTTTACAGTCAGCCTGCAACATGTTCCACCCCCTACCTCAGTTGACCTCTCCCCCACAAGCCTTAAGTCTACCTGCAGCTCACCCACTTATGGCCCACAAGGGTTACTGTCCCCAGCAGCACACCCACACAACCTGAACACAAATACCACAGAAATACTGCCTAACCCCAGGCAAGCCTCCTCAGCACTCCGGTTTCCCATTTAGTTAACTTAGCTTCCTGGGAAAGACTGGCCCTTATGTTCCCCTCAAAAAACCAAAAAGCTCATGAGACGCAGTTGCCCGAGACAGTTGAGGACTGACAACGCAAGCAGTCTCTTCTAGACTTAGGAATACATCTGTACCTCCAGTCGCAACTCACATAGCTGAGAGCCTCTACATACTACTTTTCTACAACTAATAAAACAGCACCAGATTCCCAATTAGTTTAAGTCAATGTGACCCTATTACCTTCAAGTGAATTAACAATACTGGTAGGTCTACACAAATTTACACAATAAAGGTCAGGACCCACTATACTTCTATAGATCTATAAACACATAGACTAATAGCAACATTAACAAGAAGATGCTAGCATTTTGCAAGCATTCACAATTTTATATTTGTGAGAATTCTGCATTTCTAAGAAACTTCAGAAATTTGAACTTGCATGGACAAGACAAAGTAATAGTGCAAGTTTGGTTTTCTTAAGCAGCAAGGAGAATTTGGATCCATAAAAGAACAATAAGTCTCAGGCTAATATTGCTCTGAAGAGGTTTCTTTTGCCATGACATTTTCCCACCAGAACAGTTTCCAGCACAAGCTCTCTTTCAATATGATAAATAAATAAATAAAAACAAAACATAAAATCAAATCAGCCCATTCCTGAATCCTTTGAGGCTTATCCATTCCAGGTACCGCTGAAATATCCACGACAAGGCCTGCAAACCCTCCCAGCCTTCTGAATCACACACTGACATTTTTGAGCATCTCATAACACACTCATAATAATCCACAAGACAGAAGGAGCTCTCAGGCTGGATTACACAGTTGACAATGCCTTTATGTAGGTTGCACCACAAGCTTTGCAGGGTGCCCTGGTTATACAGCTGGGTGTCTGGGCAGTAAGCTAAGGTTGTTCTGAACGGTCCCAAATGACTCTTCCTTTCTCATCCAGACAGTCAGGTTATGCCACTACACCCTATCACAGTTCCTCAGAGCAGAGAATTCCAGTTGAGAAATACAAGGACAAGGATATAAGTGCAAAAATGGAAGAAAATCAGTCATCTGTCACCCAGTTTCTCCATCTGGGCAACAGTCAGATCAGCAGCTTGGTTAAGCCTTTCATAATACAGTTAAAGCCAGTGCTACATTGCATGTAGGTACTTCATACTAGCACTGGTTGAGCGCGAGTCTTATTCCCTGAGCACAAGGATTAACAGTCTCAATTCTAGTTAGTATGTCTTCAAAATGCAGACACTGAGGACTAAGCTTGCTGTTTATTATCAAGGTTAATAAGTGATTGTGATCCATACAGCAGATGCTCAACATGAGGATTGCTCTCTTCCCTACCAACTGCTTGTGAGTTGTGGGCAGCTCAGAAAGCAGACAATGGATCATGCCTGCACTATCATGCCTTAAGATCTCACTGCCTAATATCTTTCAAACCACAGTTGGTTCAAGCTTAATTTTACCCCAGAAAACCCTCCATTTCCTGTCATCTTTTGCGCTCAGCACTCAGAAGCTCATCTAACACAAAACGCTTTGTCTTGGGAGAATAAACCTGTTGGAATTTTTTCAGACAGAAGATCAATAAAGTGGGAACAGCCTGAAAAGTCAATCAGTTTCAGCAAGTCCCTCAGGAGATGGCTTGGTGATTGTCATTTTAATGAAGGAACCAGTAAACAAAGCACAAGGAAATGCACATCCTCTTCAAACTGATGAGGGAGGACTTCTTAGACTGAGAAGCAGGGAAAAAAAAAGGAAGCACTGGAAGAGACCAGTCATCTCTCTAGCTTGGTACGCTGTCTCAGGAAGTAGTCAAAGAGAGCTAACTTAAACTTCTTCAGACCGAAGACTAGCTGCAGTACTACACTGCAGAATGATATTTTCCCCAGGTATTAGATGAGGAATATTTTTGTCTTGGCCCTGAAATACAAGGATAAATATCCCTTATATCTTTGTTCCTAAGTAGTGTGCTGAAAATATGGTTCTTATTCATTTTAAAGTCATGACTTTTACCTAAATTGAGTTTATGAAGAGCTAAGCACCCTGCATATTATCAAGACAAATGGAAGGGGAAAGCTGTCTATGATCCAAGATGCTAAAGTCCTTTTTCTAGACACACCATGGATTTTCTTTATGTCTTTGGATTTAATCATAAGTTAACTACTTATGAAAAGGACCAAACACAAACACCCAAGATGCAGACTGTGAGGTTCACTGAAGAAAGAATTCTGTTGTACCAAAGGCATTGGAAGGTATCTTGGGAGACCTGCAAGGTTCCCCCTTTGCCACAGATTACCTATATGTTTGTGATCTTTTTGCCCATTACATGTGATGACATATTTTGCTGCTGTTCCAACCAGCTAGGTTGGAGTACGGCAGCTCCCACAAAGGTTCACACAGATGGAGACATTTCAACCTGCAAACTGAGCTCCACACTTTCTTAGCCATTACAGATGAATTGGATTCATTCTGTGAGGTCCTGTGCCCCATGCTATGGCAGAGCTCAGAGTCCATCAATGTAATTGTCTATCCTAGCATTCAAGTCTATGACTCAGTATGTTTTGGGCCTTTGGTCATGCTTTCTACTTGAACTTGGGCTCCAGTCTCACTCAGGATACCTGCCTGTTGATGAACCAACTGTCGCTCATGTTTCTGACAGCACTGTCCATGGATTCGTACTGAAAAAAAAAAAAAATTAGAGCAAAACTCCTTAAATTGTGCAGCGTATCTTTAACTGTATTCTAACCCACCATGGCTCACTCACGACCCTGGACAGCAGCACTTAAGTTCTTTCAGTGATATTATTTAGACTAGAAGAGAAATGGCTTTTTTTTCTTCATTCTAGTCAACCTGATCCTTCAAAAGCTAATGAGAAAATGAAGCATGATACTACATTTCTGGAGAGCACCACTGAGACCCCTAGAGATAATGTCAGCCTAAAGGGTTGCCCGTCTTTCAGCAGGCAGATTGCAATAGCCTGTGATTAATTAGGAAATAGTGGCAGCTGATCATTGGCCATTTCCTTATCCTTTTTAGCTGTCTTACCAGAAGGCACATGGTTTGTTTTAACATCAGCTTTAATATTCTGGGAATGACTCTTCCTGCAGGCTGAACAGTAACCCGCTGAAAACAAGACTCCTGCCCTCAACAAGGATCTGAGCAACCACTCAGTGCAGGGACAGTTCTGCAAACTTGTCTGTGCACATCTCTACAGGTTTTACTCTAAGGACAGAGGAGAAAATGAAATATGAGTACAAAAGAGGAAGGTTCACACAGTGCCACTATTTCTAGATAAAGCATTTAGTCATGACTGAGACATCAGTGAGCAGTGCGTGGACACGCTGAGCATAAGAACACATAGGAAAGTGGTGCATCTCTACAGCTTAGTGCAAACAATAAGGGCAGTGATCAGCGGCCAACAACTCTGAGAAGATGAACTTTCTTCCCTCTGTCTCTCCAGAAGATCCCTGGAAGGGCATCTGGACAGGAAACCTCCTGGATCCACACCACTGCCTTGAGTACACTGCCTGATTGCTCATGTTTTAACATTAGACCCTCAGCTAGTATTTGTCCGAAAGAAACTACTTCTCACATCCAAAACCTGAAGCCTCGATACAGTACAACGTGTTCCTCTGAACATTCACTCCATGCAGCCCCATCACTCACTTTTAACTAAGTACCACAGGGGACCTGCATCATTTATCCAGTTGAAAATATAAATGAACAGGTGAGATCTCCACTACAAGAAACTAGCCAAGCTTTAACAAAGCTTCCCTCAATTCATTTCTCCCACTCTCTCCCCCTGCCCCCCAATACTGCTTTAACCCCTCTGCTATGTGCTTCTATTAATCACAGTTCATGCAGCCAAAAATGCTTTTCCCCAGACTCCATTTTAGACACACACATTTATTTGTGCTTGACTGAGATGTAAGGGAATACGTCTATGTCAATGAGCTACAATAATGGATCAATAAAGGTCATACTGAGACTTAAGTGCTGTGATTATTAAAAGAGGGGGCGCAGAAAGAGATATTACATCATGTACATATGCACCCATTACACAGCTGCTAAGCTTTAAAACAATGTGTTTGTAATAATCCCAGTACTGTGGTGAAATAGCAGTTGTCTTCTCAATCCAACAGTAAATGTGTGTTGGGAGTGCTATCTGAAGCGGTTATTTCTTTGTCCATACTTTACCAATAACAGGTGCTGAAAATGGAGAAAATAAATAATGATGAGTTTTTGCTACAAGTCATTATTTTGCAAAGATTACACTGTAATAACTCTAGTACACAAAATATTTTCATGAATTAATCTCCTTTCCTCATGGATCAGGGCAAACAATAAATATGGGCTTCTAACTCCCACCTTCTCTCTCTTTTTTTTTTTTTTTTAAATTTCATTCTGCCACCACTTATCAGTGTCTGTGCAGCAAAAAAATGGGGAAAAATATTAAATATGTTGCTGGGAATGGGATCTCATCCTTAATGACACCATCAATAATTGCTGTCACAAGCTAATATCAGAGTTGCAACCTTACAAGGAAGATAAAGAGGCAGAGTTTTTCAGATCGTGGATTCTAGACAGGCTCTAAATGGGATTTTGCTACATGTTTTTAAATGCTGCCGGGATAGCTCATAGGGCAGTGGAAACTAAAAGCAGTTTGAATCTAGACAGGGAGTACTAAACTTACAGTTGACCTATGAACCTCCCAGAATGGCGCTGGATCCAGAAGGCAGGATGTAAATACAGCAAACGCTGCCCTTACAGTAAGGCCTCCACCTTTGCTGGCAGCTCCTTGGGCACCAAGGATATCCGCAGGCAGCTGCTGCTTCGTGCGCCAGACAGATTCCAGTAATTCCCCAATTAGCCATACCCGGATGCCCTTTGGTCCCTATGCTACTGAAGAGTTACTGTGCAGCTAAGACCTTGGCATCATGATCTAGACACCATTAAGAGAATTTATACTCCAAGATGCTTTTAAAAAGAGACTGAATGGTTCCTAGTCGCAACCTGTGGCTGGAGAATTGAGATCAACTTCTCTTCAAACATCAGCAGCCTGGGGGCCTTGACACTACCTGCAACCTGTGCAGACCTGCCCTCACACCAGTAAGCCACAAATGACTAACAGTGCTCTTGTTTCCTCAGAGCTTCTTGTTAATATGCTAAAGGCCAGACACTGACAACTGTTATGCATTTGCACAACATCAAACCAAAACCAGGCCAATTTGAGAACTTCTCTGCACCCTGCTAGTAAAACTGAGCTTGCTCTTCAGACCTGAACAGAGAAGGTGGCAGGCCTGACACAGTCAGACCCAACTTCAGCTGGGAGGGAGCAACTCCAAAGCCCTGATGTTTGGGGTCACTATGACTTCCCAGGTGACTGAATTATTAATTCCCCAATAGCATTAGTATATCAGTCAACAGAAAACAATGGAGAGGGGAGCGGCATGCTTGGAAATCACCTTTAATTTTGCACATTAGAATCTCAGTGTAATTAATATTCAGCATGGCACACTTGCACTTCTTGTTGAAATCCCTGAGAAAACTCCCATCAAGAGCTTTGCAAGAGTGTGTTTCATTTCCAGTCCAGGAATTAAGATACTCTTTCTGCTTTTTCTTACTGACAGCCAAACAGAGTTCAGACCTTCCCTCCTGAACAGTCTAGCTGTGCAGACCCTTTCCCCAGTTTGGACGGAAACCTCACCCTGCTTTCACCTACTCTGTGCTATCAGCCATTCAGTAAGAGCAGCCCAGAGAGGAGTCAGTCATAGGCTGCAGCACTCCAGTATCATAAACAAAGACATAAGTCTCTGAATTTGGCAGGTGGAAAGTGGGGTTGAAATTACATCTTTCCACAAAATACAACATCTTGACTCATCTCTTAAAAAGGTTATGTAGATGAAAGAAAAGGGCAGAGTTAAGATGACAAAGTCTAAACTATAGACCCCTCAGTTCCACACACTCAACCCGAAAACACAGTTTCGCTGGTGTCAGAGTTTACTATTCTGGAGCTATTTAGACTTCACCACATGGCAGCTACTCCAAGTTCATGTCAGGACAGTCAGTTCCAAGACTCGCAGACTCTAAGCAAGAGCACCATCTCAGAAACAAGGAATGATTTGTTCCATGCACATAACTGGAGATTGGCTTGTTCCCAGCTCTGCCCCAGCACTAATCTACCCTGCATTATTTGCACAAGTATTGTGACTTCTGTTTATCAAGAGCAGATAAACATGGTAAACTATGGAACAAGAAAGACTTTTGCTGTGCTCTAAATGGTTGTTGTCAAGAGCCATTTCTTTGGAGAAAGACACTAAATAGACACTAAACATTTGGTGAGCCATTGCTGGTTCCAAGACCATCACACAGCTGTACAATAATTTTTCCAATGTCAGTGTCTCACTCATTCCAACAAGAAAAGAAGTGGAAAGGTATAGTACAATAGTTTTATCCATAATAATTATTCCTTTGCTTGTGCCTACGCAAGCTAAGCTTTTCCACACTGCATTACCTCCATCAGACCATGCATATGTAATGCAAATCAACCGTCGAGCAGTATTTGTACTACAATAATAACTTGGAAGAACTTGTTTAATATCAGAAGACTTAGTGGAGCAGATGAATGGCTCTGACATGATATCCATGGGATAGAAATTCAATTAAAAACTGCAAGTGCACAGGAGTGGTAGTTATTGTTCAACATGTACCGTGGGGCCTTTGCTGAAATACAGCTATTAGCTGTACTGCTTGAGAAATTCTGTTTTCTTTTATGGCAATCTGTTAGCTTGTAGGAAGTTAAATTAATAAAAACACAGAATCACTCTCACATTACGAGAACACAGCAAAGCCAAGGGCTAGTTGCATATTTTATAATTATGGATTAAGTGCATTATGGCAAGGAAATTAAAGAGATGCTACAGTTATAATAAAAGTGAAAGACTGTCTGGCTCTAAAGGCTGATAGTGTGACTATCGTATGCAGAGCATGCTGGTTTGCCCATCCCCATCTCCCCCCATCACAGCTCCCCAGGATGTTAACAATTATTCCTAATGCTAGCAGCTACATTCACCATGTGTTCAGCCCTTGGTGGAGATACATTTGCATGAGAAACCTACTCCCTCATCCTGTTAGGAGCATCTCAAATTAATCTTCTGTCTTGGAAAGGTAACTTTGCCCCCAAAGAACAAGGAAAAGAAGGATGGAAGGAGAAACTGGGGGTTTTTTTGTTTGTTTGGGTTTTTTTTATTTTTTGTTTTGTTTTGTTTTTTAAAGACAGACAGAGGACAGAGCTCAGTAGCTCCGCAAGCCCATCCAACTTTTGCCAAGTCCCAAAGATGGGACTGTAGGCATCCCAGGACGAAAACTTCCTCCTAGGGAAAGAAGAATCAGGCCCGATCAACAAGGAATTGAGACAAATGTCAAGAGGACAAGTCATGCCTTTGGGTCCAACAGTTCTGGTAAAACAGCACCACAGTTCTCTTATTGTTTCTAGACTCTCTTAACCAACCCCAGCAACACAGCTTTGCCTTCTGCAGACAGGACCATCTTCTCTCAGTCTATGCAAGCCTTTGGCCTCTCTCTGTAGAGACTGCCAACACATGGCATGCCTTGGAGTAGCTCAAAGATTTCCTTAGATCCCTGGTCCTAATGGTGAAAATAACACTGGTCTTCCCAGCAGAAGAAAAGAAAAACAAAAAACCCAAACCAACACCACAACAACATACAACAAACAAAACCAAACATGAATATACACACTTTTAAAATCTGACTTTGAAATGCTGCATGATAATGGAACTATTTCAAGTCTCTACTCAGAGTGTTTCCTGACCTCATTTCTAACGGTGGATAGCTAAATCCATGTTCTCAAATACGTATCTATCCTACCTCTCCTGAGCAGAAAATTTGAATTCTTAATCTCCCTTTTCACTCCTTTCATAGGAACATTGTTGTTGCTCCTGTTGTATGAGCAAGTACAATTATAAATTCCTTTCTGCAAATGGAATATCAAGTCTTGCAGGAGTAACCTTTCATGGATGGTAAAGTTCACTGTCACAATGCTATTTTTTCCCTGCCAGGAGCTAGATGCATCATGCCACTCAAAATTAAAACCACCTTAACACTCATCTATAATAACATGTGACAGCTGTCATGTTTTTAAGACTCCAAATGGAACTAGAAATCTCAAACTAGACACTTGGATCCACCTGGTTTGACAAAACTAGTTCAGGGTACACCTTCCTTGGACCAAATACATCCTAGTTACTGGTAGCAGACACAAGCCTGTGTGCACGGGAAAGTAGTAAGTGGTGTGGCTACGGTGCAAGCAGCTCTTCTGCCTCCAGAGAATTAAGCAGTTATCTTAGTATGTTAGATTGGGTTTTTTTTGTTGCCGAGTTGAGGATTTTAGCAACCAGACTTTAAATTCAGATTTCAGTTGCTCCCAAGAGCTGTGTTTATTACCTATGCTGTGTAAATACAGTGGTCTTTGCTCTAGGGAATGACCCAGCAGAGGATACAATTTTTCCCTAGTATAGGAACTCTTCAAGTCTAGTGCCTTCACAAATGCTGCACAGGTCAGAGGGTGGGGAGCTAGGTACAGTGAAGGGCTCTCTGCTCCCTGTTCTTCGACACAACTCAGCACATATACAGTGCTGAGTGGGAAAGGATAAGCAGGTTACCAGACAGGCTCTCAAAGGAGAGATCTCTGGAGGTACCCCTATTGGACACAATGCATGGCAAAGGCCTACGTCACGCTAAGTTTGAGGGGATCTATTAAAACATCAGGGCAATACAAAGATCTTCCGCATGTGGTTCTGCCAGCAGCCAGAAACCAGACCATGAGCACCTACTCTTCCCCGTCCCTGCAAGAGTTATTACCTCTGGCTGGAAGCACTCACTAAGATCATGAAAACATTTTGTTGTCAACTCTGCTTCAGTTTCCCCACTGAAGAGAAAAGAGGAGATGAGCATGGAGACATCTAATTCATTTTTGCAGAAAGCATCTTCTGAGTTTATTTGCATAAATAAAATAGCTAGTGTGACCAACAGAACCAAATAAGCATAGAAAAGGAAAACAAATCCACAATTCAATCAGTTCCCCAGGTTACATTCAGATCTGTCCAATACAGGCACTTAGCTGAAGAATCGTAACTTCGATTTCAAAAGCACGAAGAGCTATGCGACTACCTGCTGTCCAAGATTGCCAGGCCATTGGTCTGTACATAAGCCACAAAGAGAAATCATCACACTTCCGCTGCAGATGAGTAACAACAGTATCATCAGTGTGGCTCTGCATCTGCAGAGGGAGAGTCTCCCACTTTCACTGCAACTCCAGGGCCAGCAACAGCATGAGGGTCTGCACAAGCTGCCTGCTGCCAGCATCGCCTGGGCTGCCTCAATGCGCAGTGGATCAGGTTGCAGAACAAATGAGCCAGCCGCCTCGTTTGTCATCATCTCTGCTCGCCAGCAACCACCCTCCAACTTCTACCCTGTCAGCTCGGCAGCATCCTAACAAAGAAAAAGAGAAATCCTTCCCTTGCTCCTGCCACATGCTCACCTCACCTTCAATCCCCAAACATTGATAGAAAGGATTAAAGAGAGTGCTGCTTAAAACCAAATGGATATAGGATTCAAAACCAATTACCAAAGCATAATCTTGCTCAGATGGGCATGCTAAGAATAATTACTATCCACAAGATGAATGCTTGTTGGAGACACATTACAGAAGACTGCATAATTAAATATAGCAACCGATCCTCACTTATCTACCAAGGAATTCACATTTAAAAGCTCACCTGCATGCATCTGGGCAAAAGCCACTTGGGAGTTCTCACAGCAGCTGAAAGTTTAGGGAATAGCAAAACCAGGAAAATAAAAAATAGCAGCAAAAGTAATTAGCTTGTCACCAGAAAAAAGGAGGGGACAGTAAAATCCTGCTCTGGGAATCACCTTTAAAATAATAGGCTTTGAGAGAAGCAAAAACATCTTTGATGTCAGCTTACACTTGGTCCAAACAAAAATTGTTTGTAGAAAGGAACAAACTGATGCAGAAGCAAGAGTGGGTACTGCGACAGGTACAGCCTTCTCAAGATGCTGGCTGCAGTGTCTGTGGACCATAGGAAAACAGCAAAGGCAGCCACTGTCACTGCACCCCAACAGCTCCCTCACATTGCACCAGTCTTCCCTTATCCAATCAGCCAAGAGACAACTGACATGGCATAGGTGTGTGCCAGAGTGGTCATCAAAGCAAGGATGGTCTTCTGTACTTATACTGTTCCATTCCCAAGATGAAGCTGTTTGCATAAAAAATGTCATTTTTCTCTTGGCTGCTCTGCAGTCTGCAGGGAAACGTAATGCCCAGCACGTTATGTGACCTGACAGGTGGCCCACAACCATGTGCCAAGTACCACAAGCTCTGCCAGCCCAGATCCTGAAGTGCAGCACCAAGCTCTTCCCTTGTCATGTGTCGCCCAAAGCTGGTTACATCCCAGCTCTCCTGCTCCATGGACGCTCTTTCAAAACTTTGCCAAATGGGGTTTTCACAGAAGCATGCTGCTCTGATTCATAACTACCATGTTGCAGAACTGGTGAATTACAATACAGAGAAGGATCACCAGAGAGAAGGATCTCCAGCAGCAAAACAAGATGCAGAAACCTACCTTCTTATTGACTGTGGTCCCAGACAACGACAAATCAACCTTCTAGAGAAACTGTTAGCCTCCAAAGATAAGAACAACAACAGTTCTCTAAGTCTTACTGCTGTTTTGCAAACATGCATTCCATCTCCAGCAGTCATTTTTCAGATGTTTGAAAGATGTGAGTATGAATGCCTGCTTGGGAGATATTGGCATTAATCAAATATTCCCATGGAAAAAAAAAAATATACTGAGTCCCAAAGAGAATATTAGGAGATCAATGTTCATTTTTTTCAACTGATTTATATAAATACAAGTAGTAGTTGAACAGGACAAATATCTACTCCATCCCATAAATAAAGTATTATCTACCTTCTTCAGTGAAAAGAAAAAAAAAAGCTTTAAAATTTGGAGGCCAGATCTATTTTTGTGGACAATATTCTCTGTGTCGAAAAACAGGAATGGATATATGTAAAGGGAAAGATTTTCAAAGCCACCTACCTAATACGATGTCCAATTAAACTTAACGAGAGTTGATTTTCAGCTTAAATGTGCAGCTTTGACAATCTCAATAAAAATGTCCTTAGTTTTCCTACATCTACCTCCCGAAACATCTTTCTTCTTAAAATCCATTTTACCTTGTCCCTGAGAGATTAATTTTCTCAGCAGCACCTTCCCTCCAGCCATCCAATCTCGCTACAGAAACTGTTGCATGTGACCCCCCCCATCCAACCACACCACTTGAGCAATAAACACTGAAGATCAAACATGCAAAAAGCTTTTACTGTCGACAATCTGTGAAAGAATCAGAAGCTGTCCTTTTAAAACTGTCAGTCAGGCAAGTAAGACAGCACTAAATCCTTGCAGACATTAACTGAAAGAATAAAGCTTTCATGCACGCCAACTTGGCGTTTGGAAGCGGAGGTGACACTTTTGGGGCCTTTTTACAACAAATGCTTTCGATGAGTCCATGTTTAATTTTGTATTGAGAAAAATACAGTTACTGATAAGCTTTGTCCTTAAGATACCTATGACGTTTATACTAACAATGCAACACCTTCCATTTCTGCAGCAGTCTGAATACAATGACTTAAACATTCCTCAAGTGAGTGAACACTATCATCTCTGCATACCAATAATTATTCTCAACTCACTGGCCAAAACTGAGTTTTTAATCACATCGTGTTCTGAGGAACAGGAATTTGGGCAAAACTCACAGAATAAAAACAACTAAGTGTTCCAGAGTGAAGTGTATTACTTGCAGGTAAGATTAAAATAATTAAGTATACAGTTTGGCAAAGCAAGGACCAGGGAGCTATATAATAATCATCAGAACGGAAGAAGTCTAACAGTTTGATCCATTTCCTGCTGGATTCAGCCAGGGAAAAAAAAAAAAAATTAAAAAAAAATAAAAAGAAGAAAAAAGAAAAGAGAGTGCCCTATTTGCCTCTTCAAAACAGATGCAAAAATTTGAACTAGAAAAAGGAAATTTTAGGCCACATGTCAGTAAAATCCTGTAACTTGCAGAATCATCAGTAGTGCTGGTTGGAGATACTTCATCAAGATGTCAGATGGACAAAGAAATTGAAACATCACTTTCTTGTCAGATAAAAAAAAAAAAAAAACACACCAAAATTTGGGCCAAGCTCTGACACTTAAACCATGGAACTGGATCCCAAAGAAAGTGACAGAAACCTCATTGCTCAAATGCAACAAACCCTAACCGGTCCCATTAGACCTATGCAGCAAAAAGTGAACACAAATATTGAAGGAAGAGGCTATTATCTGTAGAGCAGTTTGTCCAACTGGCCTCTCATTTGGGTCCTCCCTTAGCATACAGTATCAGACACACCGGTCCAGAGCTCACTTGCATGCCACAGCAATCAGCTACAGGCACTGCATAATAATTTCTGTTATTTCAGCAAAACGAATGGAAGTGAGGGACAACTCACAATTTGCCCCATTAAAAAACAAAACAAAACAACTCCGATGGAATAAAGTCATGTTTGCAGAATGTAAACAGAGAATTCATAGCACCGAGTCTTCATTTTTATCGTATCAGATACCTCTTTATTTCTAGAAGGAACTCTGAGGAAGGATAACTAAAGGTTTTGAAGACTTGCTGCAGCTTTCGATTTATAATGGCAAATCATTTTTTTTCCTATACTACTTGCAACAAATGTTGCTAGGCAGAAAAAGCCAGTATAAACACTTGTAAATACTCTACTGGGAGGCAGAAAGGTAGAAGGCGACTAGTGCTGAAATGACTAGATGAGGTTTTGATTTTAAATCCCTATAAAGAACATAACAGGTATTTAATGGGAGGGAATCAAAGGCAGCTTTTTCTCCTTAATGCATGGGGATCTGCAATCCAACAGAAATACAAACTGTGCCACTTTTTGTGCAGTGTACATCCTACCGCTGCACCTGAAAATACATTAGAGAAGTAAATAATGCAGTTGCAAAGCTAAAATAAAATATCCTAGTCCAGGAAGCTAAATCAAAACATCTGTACAAAGGGCAGAGAGCTATTTTCAGGTAATTAATAACATGAGGAAACACAAGCCAGTTGTTCCAAAATGCAGAGACATTTTCTGTGCAAGAACGGTCAGACCAGCCAAGACCATGCCTTTGCAAAAGAGTATTTCAGTTTCTGCTGTAGAAAAGCTGCACGCTTTATCTTTATACCCCTGATCTTACACCTACAGCAAATAAAATCCTCCAATATGAATCTACTGTTCACTATCTCCTGTTTCATTCCATAACTGAGGAACAAAGCCATGCACTTGCACCTTTTGATTTTGGTCCCCTAGAGCCAAGAAGAATTTTTGCCAGAGAAGCAAAGAAGGAGCTGGGTACCTCACCCACTTTTCCTGAGCAGTACAGTGCCTTTAACCCTACAGCTGCCCTTATGCCTGCCAAGACAGACAGGGTCTTCATCTGCAGGGACCTTCTTATTGCAATGCTGATGCAGTGTCCCGAGCACCCGCCATTCCATGTACCAAGAATCTTCATTCCTGCCACTCAGCACTATCTGCAATTCGATAACAGCTCCTAGGAGATGCAAAGTCTGGTGAAAGCTGCAGCCAGTTTGCAGATGCACCCACACAGTAAGTCTACAAGCACCTATCCAGAGAGACAGTCATCAGTCATGAAGCCTTTGGCAGAGTTGAAAAGGAAACAAAACCTACTCAATCTTGAGTCTTGAGAACGAAGACTCTCTGCTTTCAAGGGTCCTTTAAAGACCAAAAAAAAAACCAGCCCAGAAAAAAAAAAATATATCTACATGAATAAGCCAGTGCTTTACTTCACCCTCTGAATTTTATGCTCTCAGTTCCTTTTGCAAATAATTATAATGCCATGAAAGGGAAAGTGAGAAACAAATGAGCTACAAGGCTTGGTTTTCACCAGCAAGGAATCATGGCTGTAATTTGAAATTTCACAGGTGCTGAGGCTCTCAGACATGTAGCAAACCAGCCTGTCTTTCAGTATCACTGAATTTGGCCAACTCAGCCCAGAGTCCATTTGCTGCAGCATCAAAAATGAAATACAGCTCTAGCAGCAATGCAAATCAGATCACATAATTGAAAGACTATAAGTTTTAGTAAGGACTGAATATGTTTCCAGCCAACAAGCAATACTTCAGTCTACACCGTGAATTCAATGTAAAAATTATTGAGTAATATTCTCTGGCCTGCACTACATGACTAGATTATTATCATTACTTCTCCTCTGTGCTTTAAATCTACGAATCGAAGGACATGCAGCACCACACTTCTGTGAAGATCGCCCTCTCGAGACTTCCTTTCCCACATTACAAATAGGAATAGGAGAATTTTGAGGACATTGGATTTGGTGGCATGTGACAAGCAAAGAATCACCCAAACAAGAATCATTAAAGAGTGGAAAAGACTGCTGCCTGTTGAAAACATCTAGTGTTTAATCAGCATTCACCACTTTCCCTAGTATATGTCTAAAACTCTTCCATTGCCTAGCTTAACAAACACAACAGCATTTTGGTTTAAACACTGATTTTGCCACAGCTTCATGTCCCTAAGAAAGAAAAGCTAGGTTCAGAACTGGTCAAGATCATCTACATTTCAAACATCTCTTTACTCTTCACCAGCCATTCAGCCAGCATATTGTTGGCTTGAACACAGTTGTACTGATAGCATTTGTATGTTTCTGGCATTGTTTGATCATCAGCCAGCTGAATTTTGCCCTCTATGGTCTCCATTGTGTAATTAGTTGGGGAGGAGGTCAAAGAGGTGAGATCACAATTTTTCATGCTCTCAAGCCATCAGACCCAGAACCTATCAAACTGTACATCTGCAGTGCAATATTTTGCTTGTTGATTGGATTTAAATTGGAACTATTGCACTGCAGAGAATACAGCCTCAGTCTCAGGTTAACACTTCTTATCGCACATTGTCCAATTTCCATGCTGGCTTCACTATTCCATTTACATAATATTCTAATAGGGACATTGCAAGACAAGGTAGGATGGGTCAACAAGATGCAAAAATGTGCTGAATGCACTAAAGCAAAAAATTATTCAACCTCTTAGCTCCTTCCGTAGTCAGCTTCTAGTATGAAGCCTATTGTGCTGCTCTTCCCATGGGATACTGGTGGCAGGCTTTCCTATCACGACCACAGAAATAGGGTTAAGAAAAAGCCTTCTGTGTTCTCCCTTCTTCCAAAAGGCAAGACTAACTAGAATATCTACCTCAGAAAGCTATCTAGCACATACCTTAAGTCTTTTAAAAAGGAGATTTCCCACCTTCCTAATCAATCCATGCTCAGCTTTAAGGAGGCTTTTCCTAATGTCCAGCCTACCTCTGTACTACTGCAAATTACCCAGTAACTGAAGAATAGATCTTTGGGAGCAGGGGAGTGAGGGCAAGGAATAGTTAAGCTGTACTTATTTATGTACTTACAGGACTGTTGTAAGAACAAAGCATCCAACTGTATTATCCTTAGCTGAGCTACTGTGGCCTGGCACACCTCTTTACTAAAATTAGCTCCACTTACCGATGTTACCATAGTATTTGTTGCCATACCAAGGCACACTTCACAGGTGATGTCATTTGCCAACAGAGAAGGCATAATTTGACATACAGCAAAACATCAGAGCTATCTACCAGTTCCGAGTCTTGAGTCTTACACATTTCTTCAAGAGTATCTATCACCTCCAGAAGATCCCACGCAGGTTATGCATTACTGGAAGTTTGGGGAGGAAATCCCTGCCTGAGCTCTGTAGCACAGCATCTGCACCCAGAAGCCAAAGCTCTGCCTTGGCACCCAGCCGAAGCAGCATCTCTTACCAGCTTCTCCCAAGGCACAGATTTCCACAGGGCTGCCCCAAGGTTTGCTCAGGGGAGTTTCCTGTGCTAAGCACCTGCTACATGAAGATACATTTCCCATCACTACTTCTACAAGGCCTGACCCAAAGTCTGGAAAAGTGCCTTGAAATACTTTGACTTCCTTAGAATTTTGATTACATTAGTGACATATGTCTAAATAGGTTCTTTGACATATTTCTTCTCTCCAGGTTAAATAATAATTGTACAATCACTAGTCGTGCACAAATTCTTCACATCTCTTCTATCAAGATGCCTTTACCCTTCTGAGAAGCATTTGCAGCTCAAGTAAACCTTAGCCCTCCGCTTCGTACCATCAACAACAATGAATCATTGAGCACTAACCCTTAAAGTACATACACATAGCAATAACCTGCAAGCCTTTTCCTGATGTGCAGGCACAGTTTTACAGACAAATTTAATAGCAAGCAAGGAAGTTTTACAGGTCTGGATAGCTTGTGCTTACAGTCACTTCCTACTACTTCTGGAATCAGATGCATGGGAAAGTAGTTTTTAAACAAAGCTCTTCGCACTGGCCTAATTTTTCACAAAAGCTGGAGCCAGAGTTCACCATCTGACGTGTTTTTTTTCTTGTGCCTGCTCCCAAGATCCCTTGCAGATATTTGCCAAGAGCCAAGGCAAAAGTTCAGACACACAGAAAGAAATCAATGTACTTTTGACTTCAGTTGTCCCCAAAGTGTATTCTCAGATTTCTGTTGCACAGAAACTAAAAGGTTTTGGGGAAGCATCCAGCCTGTAAGATTCTAACTGAAGTTTTTTTCTGGATCATTTGCCCATAATGAAAAGTACCAGAGAATTAGCAGTGGAAGAGAGAGGGGAAGGTTCAAAACGCACTCCAAAATAATCAGAACAATAAGTTTCCCCTTGTCCTAAATAGACAGAGGCCCTGGGCAAAATTCCAACAGGGAATCAAGTGCAACTTATGTTTTTTGTGGCCCTTTCACCTACACAAGTTTCTTTACTCTCACAGTATTCTGAACTTCCATTACGTTCCAACATGTCATCGACGATATTCCTGTTCTATTGTATGCAATTCCCTGTGAATTTACATGCATTGCAGACCATATCTCAAACAGTCAAAAGGCAGAATTATAGAAGTGAAGCAACAAAGAGCAGAGATCAACACATCAGCCAGAATCACCTCTGCTCCACACATTCACTTTCCATACAGAGATCTGGAAAATCTCCTTCACGCACTGGACTGTAGCCACCATCCTTGCTTGCGTGGGCCACACACCACTGCACATCTTCCTGACCAGGCACAAATAACAGATGGTTTTAGAAGATATGCATGTGCTGCCCACACTCAAGTTGGGAAGAGCAAAACACCGTCTAGAAAACCGTAGCCATTCTGCACAGGAGCCAGGCCTGCTCCCTCTGCACTCCAAGCCAGCAGGAACAGCAAAGGCTCCACACCTCTGAGTTTCTGAGAGAGCACAAGGCAGTCGTAACATTTAGATTCATGAGATTAAGACCACTTTATGCAACGCTTCTAAAGGGAAATCCCATGCCTCCTCATCTTGTTTGCAAATTCCTTACCTTTAGAACTATTAATCACTTGAAGAAAAATAAAAACAAGGGAAAAACACCTTACACTCCAGTTGTCCTTTGGAAAGCTTGTAAGTCATCACATTAACTGAAATTCACCAAAGCCATTAAACCCATTTTTCCCCAAAGTCAGCTCTTTCCCTGAACACTCCTACTGTTTGAAATGGCAAGGAGAGACAGCGGTAGGACCTATTTACGTCCCTGTTTGAAGGTGAGTCTATATTATCTAATTTCTAATTCATATTCATCCGTCACAATCAGGTATACAACACTGGCCCCTAAAACCACACGTTCCCAGCCGCCTGACCACCGTGGTGGTGTCAAACTCCCTCCCTCTACTCACAAAGGCACCTTACTCTAACTTTAGAGCAGCACTTTCAGAGATCAATGATAATTGACTGATTAAGTATGCCTAATGCTGCCAGAATGTGAGCTGATTGTGTAATGGTGCTAATTAGTAACTGCCAGAGCTCATTCCAATTATTAACCTTTATGAATGTCATTTTTAAAGATAAGAGTTTGCAACACGGCCTACTGCAGCATTTGTAATGGTTTTTGTCACACAGGATGAGAGGGAACACAGTGACCACTGGAGCCAAGATAAAGACAGCACAAGAAAGAAGCCCTAGGAACAAAGGATTTTACCTTTGCATCCTGTAAGTGATACAAAGTGACTTTAACCATAGAAAAGTGGATCACCTGCACTGAAGAATTCAAGAACCCACTTTTCCACGAGACGTGAGCTACTCAGCAATGCCACTGCCAAGCATGCCTCAAAAGCGAGCACCAAATCAATTGTCAGATTTGCCAGGCAGGCGTGCTTGCAAAGTGCCACGTCCAATGACACTCTCGAAGCGGAGAGCCACAAGAAGAACAAGTTTGCTGTTGCAGTGTTGTTGCATACCAAGGAAAAGCGCTATTCCCATGTCCGCACTGTCACAACTCTGATTTCTTCTGATATGTTACACAATAGAGGACATTTTGTGATGAACCACAGTCATCAGGGCACCTGCACCCTGCTTGGATCAGATATAGCTAAACAACTAAGCTAGACCACAGCCTACTTTACTTCACCCTCATCTGTCCCCCAAACAAACCACATGCATTGTCAGTATAAAAAAGGAGCACTTGCAAAGAAGAAATATAGGCTTTTTATGTATCTCTCACCACAAAAAAAGGCCATGTCCTGTTACATAGGCAGACTTGTGCTCATCACCTCATACAGGACAATACAGGAACTTTTCAGGTGGTGTGACTAACAACCCTCAGCCCCTACGATGAGGTAGCATTGGTACAGAACACCCTCCAAGACCTCAGAGAGGCAGATGTTCCACCAAATTCTTCCCTGCCATGCATTTTTCCAGAGGGGGAGGAAAAAAAAAAAAGAAAAAAAGCTTCTCTTGCTTTGTTTCCTGTGCCTTGTACAAAATAGAAAATGTGCACTTGTCGGTACAAAGCTAGATGTGCTGTGTTAACACTGTATTCCCCATAGACATCCCTTTTACCTTTATTGGTTACAGACAATAGAACCAATGGGATTTTAATCTTCCATGGGACATTTATTCTCTACACTGCTAAAGGCACACTGAATGATGTACCATGGTCCACTGCTTACTCGGTAGCTTTAACTACTCCACAGCAATATAACATTATATCTGAAACCTCACATTTTAACAGATGATCTTACTGCCTTGGTTCTCCTCAGCCACACTTACAGCTGCAAGTAACTCAATGAAAGTCCAAGCCCTCCCACACACTGGTTTTTACAGAGACCTGTGTCTGGGGCGCCTTAAGGTCAGCAGCTTGTCTGGGAGCCTTGAAGTAATTACACAAGACCCACAGATGGATCATAGTGTGCTTAAGTCCTCAGGGAACTCATACATCCCTTAGTGCTAACAGAAGTTGTACAATTCTCCTGTTCCCACAACAGGCCCTGGGACATATTCCCTGTGTGTGGACTGCTGTTCCTGACTTCTGCTCTGAACCTGCTGCTTGCTCTTCCCCCTCCAGGGCCAATAATCAACAACCAGGCTTTCTTCTTAAAGCAAATTGCTATTACAATTTCTAACATTTCAGAGAAAAAGGTGCGAGAGGACAGATGCTAAGTGCATTTCTCTTTCCATGGGGCTGATGTCTCCTTGTGAGCTCCAGATCCTTGCAAGACTTGAACCCACATCCCAGGGATGGGTTGCTCTTCCTTTCTGCATACTTCTCCCCATGTGGCTTTTGAACCTCCCAGAACTTGTACAAATTGGCAATTATAGATGGTACTAGTCCCAGTTTATTAATTGCCTGCCCCACTCCCCTGCACAGCACAGTGTACGAACTCAGATCCCAAGGTATGTGAGTCCATGCCAAGACTCTGGGCTGTGAAGGTGCAGAGTCGAGCTGCACACATCCATTCAGCCCAGCTAATACTGCTAGGAAGCCCCACACTCCTGGCAGTAGTTACAGATAGCTGGAGACTATTGCATCTTAAATGCACCAGAACTCATTCAGGCAAGTTCACATTGTGCCTCTCACCCTTGGGCAAAACCACCACCCCACTTTGGGGTAACGCTTGGCAGTAATGGCTGTATTAACAGCCCAGCCATCTTCCTGTGACCAGTCTCCTATTATCATCTTCCTCACAGATCCTCTGAGCTAGACTACTAGATCCATAAAAGAAAACTTAACAGCTCTGTTAACAGATGCCATACAATATTCTTAAATTTATCATGGGGTAATATCCCTCAACTACTCCAATACAGCACCACATTTGCATCCCTGACCAGACTTGCAGGATGCTGAATGCCCAGCTCCTGCAGGCAGCCCATTCCTAGATCCAGGCATCTGGACAGCAAGCTTCAGGGATAACTGGATATGAGCCTCTAATATTTAGAGAGGGAATTCTCTAAAGTACCTGGCCATCAAAGACTCCGAAACAAGCCCTAATAATCTGGTTACAGAATGGCCTCACTAACCTTTTATAGTTTTTATTCAGAGCTAGAAATCCTCCATGTAAAAATGCACTAGCTTCCCATGATCTAGTAGTTCGCAGGAGCTTTCATTTTTACTTTGTCAGGCATATACTGTAAAAGAACAGGCTGACAGATTTTTACAGATGAAGAACATGTGGTAAGTTAATAAATCAAAGGCTGCCTTCCAGCTGGGGGAATGTAGCCCTTTGTAAATATTATTTGGAGAAATGACCGCTTGATACTGGGCACTTATTAACTTCATTAGAAGCCCAATGAATGTACCACAGAAATAATGAGAGACACAGACCAGACTAAAAGAAAGATGGAAGTATTTCTTGCACGCTTTTTAACAACGTTTCTCCATCCTTCAGATTATTTATAGCCATTATAAAATGGCACTGCATTTGGGAAAAAAGCCCACAACATAATAAAACACCAATATAAACAGACACAACCCATGTTAAAGTACTAAATTCTACCAGCCACTGAACAAAGCATCAAAGATTTATATGACTTGGTCCCAAGCCTAATTGGAAAGGGGAGAAAAAAAAAAAAAAAAAAAAAAAAAAAAAAAAAAAGATGAGGGAGAGGGGAAGAGAAAGGAAAAGAACAGCTCACTCAAAGAGAAACAAATCATGTAAGCTGATGTAAAGCCTAGGTTTAGTGTGGACAGGGAACCGCATCCTGCGGCAAGCCATGAGGTGGCACCAACACAGGAACTGCTCAGTGCAAGAACCTGCTGGCTCCTGATCCAGCCATAACTGCCTGGAGAGTAAGTGCAGTGCCTGTTCCTAACTGATCTGAGGTCAGGGGACTTTGAGTCACACAAAGTCTCTGCATGTAATACAATCTTTTTTTTTTTTTTTGCTTCTAGGAACTCATCTGGACTCCACTTGAACACATGTGAACTTCACCTACCAAAACATCTTGCTCCAGTAAGAAGATCCACAGATTAACTACATGTTGTCCTAAGAAACAAATTCTTCTACTTGTTCTGAACCTTTGTCCAATGCTCCTTTATTCGTCACAGAATCACAGAACAGTTGAGGTTGGAAGGGACCTCTGGAGGGCCACCTAGAGCCAGCTGCCTAGGAGCAGTTCAGATGGCTTTTTAATATGTCCAAGGATGGAGACTCCACAGCCTCCCTGGGCAACTTGTGCCAGCACTCAGTCACTTATACAGTAAAAAAGGTTTCCTGATATTCAGAGGGAGCCTCCTGAGTTTCAGTTTGTACCCATTTGTTGTCTCTTGTACTGTCAATGGGCTCCACTGAAAAAAGTCTGGCTCCGTCTTCTTTGCACTCTCCCTTCAAGTACACATTGATGAGGTCCCTCCTGCAAGCCTTCTCTCCTCCAGGCTGAACAGTCCCAGCTCTCTCACCCTTTCCTCATATAAGAGATGCTCCACCCACTTCCTTTAGCAGAGACGTTATAGACACCACATAATTTTGTGAGATTTTTACTATATTTTCTATGCATCTCTTTTCAGACTTTCCAAGTCCTACTAAATCAGATCTAGCATGAAAGTTCTTATGTAATTTATTATGAAAGTTCTTATTTTGCAATTATCTATTTGCATATTTGTAAGTGAATTTAATGTGTGGTTTTCATTAATATTGGCACATATCCACGTTGAATGCATCCGCTACTAATCTGTGCCAACAAAACTCCTCTGCGCAGTAAAGCGTGATCAGAAAAAGACATTAGTAAGGCCAAAACAAATTCATCTTTAAGTGTGGCTTCCTGCAAAAAGTTTTGCAGTCGACATCCAAATCTAATTAGAATGTAAGATGAGATAACTCAACAAAAGGAGCAGCTCTCTAATGAGCGCAATGGAATTGCTGCTCCAAATGATAAAGAAGAGATGGAATAGCCAATTCCTGTTAACAGATGCAGCTCTGCTGATGCAGCAACAGTCACAACACCCACAGGATCTGCAACATCACTTTCTTGGCTACAAACTCCCTTCTGAACGCTGCCTTGCTACTTTTCTAAACACGTACACAAAGCACTGCAAACACAGCTTACCTGCCATCCCTGACAAGATGACTTCATAGGGACTGTGATGCTTCAAAAACACGCTCACTTTTGGCAAAGGTTCCTCCAACCTTCTCCACCAAAGCCTCAGGCCTAAGTGCCTGGAAACATGACCTGAGCCCAAAATTAACTTCTGATGAGACAGGATGTCTCCCTTCTTGAGGAGCTCATAATCAAGGAAATTAAAGACCAAAAAACTGTATTAGCTATAGCATATAGCTGCAAAAGCAGGGACAAGCATATTCTTCCAGCTCCCTATATCATCATCTCCCCCCCCAATCTCAATAATTCACACTGAGATCCTCATGATAATATCAAGACCAGAAACACCTTTTGGCATTAAATTCCCTTAATTTCCCATTCCATCATTTTGTTTTCTAGAATGGAAAGACTAGAAACCTGGACAGGTTTCAGTTTCCATGATCGAACTCACTTGCGTGCCTCAAAGGACTGGCTAGAAAATTAAATTACATCAAAGACAGTCTAGGTTTTTGTTGTGTGTGGGTTTTTTTTAAACTACAAAGTATACTGTTAGCTCAATAAAACAGCTTTACTAAGAAAATGTTATAGCATCCAAGATAGCCACCAGTTGGGCAATGGATGGAGAACCTACCTGTGGTGTAGAAGACTCAAATTCCTTGGTTCAATAAGACAGCCACAGTAGGTCAGATCAAAAATTTGTATTGCCAGCTAATCTGAACAGAATATTCTGGGAAAAGTATAAGGAATAGATAAAAGACAGCATGACTCTTTCTATGGTCTCTCCTGCAACTCCCTTGACCTAGAGATCTCCAAATCCCAAAAGCACTAAAATATTATGGTATATCATGTCTCCAGCACAATCCCAGCTCTTCCATTAGAACACCTAAAGAATGAATAGCTCACTGCTGAAGAACAGATAAAAAATGGATGACGTTTCTGCAACACTGATCCAAAAGCTGTAGACCTGTCTGTTCCTTGAATGTCGTATCATAAAATAATTAATGTAAGCCACAGGCTACTGCCACACTATCACATTTAACAGTCACCGTCAGAAATATCTTCCATTAATTCATTCAATCTCCTTTTGAAATCCATTTACGCTTTTATTATTTCTGCCTCACAACATCCTGTAGCAATGAGTTACACAATTCAATTACCTGTGGCATAAAAAAGTACTTCCCTTTGTACTTATTCAGAGCAAGAGCTTGAACTTGGATCTTCCACACATAAGATTAGTATCAGTTTCTCCCTGGAGAGATTCGTAGTCTCTCCTGTTGGAGCTCTTTTGCAGAGTATAAATAATTCAACAGTTACAAGGGAGAGAGGAAAAGAAATGTCTGAAGCTCTTACCCAAAACATGGAAAACAAAAAAACGAAACCAAAACAAAAACCCCACAGCTTGTTTTTGCCCTCTCTAAATTTTATCTGGAATTCCACCTTTGTCCTAAGAACATTCCCTCAAAAAGTTTGGAATTTGATAAATTGCCTTTTCTTCTTGCCTTCTTGCCTCCAGCCAGAAAGCAAGACGCACCCAAGAATTCCCAGGCCTACTTATTAATAGGAATATCCCCATAACCCAGTTATCTATGAGATCAAAGCTGAGGTTCAACCATATGATCTTTCTAGATCTATTTAACTAACACATTCCTCACACAAACATATCGGCAGCACCCATCGTTAGTGATTAGTCCAGTCCTCCCACAGCCACATGCTTGGAGCTCGAGACCTTCAGCAAAGGAGCCCCACTTTCAAGCTGCAAAAGATCTGCGGATGCAGCACAGAGGGAGGATGTGCGGCACAAGTTGAACAGCGAGTTACACGCACACGTAAATGTGAATCTCTGTGCCGCCACCATGGACTGGCATGCAACATCCTCACCAAATCAAGATTCTGGGAGAGAACATAATCAAAGCCAAGGCTTACCTCTGTCTTCAGAGAATCACAGATATGAATAAAGCATTCTGGATATGGCTAAAAGTTTTTAATTAACAACCTAGCTAAAACACCAATCTGCAGTTCTGTTTTTATTAATTCTCTCCAATTCAGCAGGAAATCCACCAAGGAATAGGGATGAGCAGATGCAGGGGGAAGCACATTAATAAATCATAAGTGTCATTAAAATTTGTAAACTAATATCTTCTGGGAAGTCTTGGCAATTAGTCTCAGAGCTTTCTTGACAAACAAAAAATTAATAAATCCAAAAGGTCCCCTGTCTGATTATATCCCCACCCCCACGGAAAGGTCGTTGATGGAGCAATTAAGAGACACAACAAATGGACCAGCCAGAAGGCTGGTTCACAAAAGACAAATGAGCTCCATGAAACAAGATGACTAAGGCATCTTAATAAGCAAAGGTGGGACTTCGATCTACACACCACCACAAGACATATACAAAGCCTTTTAGACTCATATTCACTGGGCTACTACTTTTCACATGATTTTGCATTGCCCTCCTTGGTCCCCTCCATCTCTTAGGCAACATTAATGCGATCACTTGTTAGAGTAAGGAACCATTGGAAAGTAGGGGTGTGAAACTTACCATTTCCTCGTGGAAAAATCCTATGGGATATAATAAGGCTAGTGAAGAAACATGAAGAAGGCAAATTAAACTTCTTTCCAGAAGTTATTCATATGCTTAAAGAATGAAATAAAGAATTAAAGACTAAGGTCTTATTTTTATTATCATTACTGAGTTCACCTAACTCAAACGTAGCTGTGAATTTAAGATAAGCCAATTAATTTTCATGACTGGTTCCCAAAACAAACATTTAAAACAGTTTTAACTTACGTAACCCATGTATTGCAATGACAGCATCTCCTTCTGTTCTGAACTGCAAAAGAACATACACTCTGGACACCACCTGAGACTGTCTGGGACATTTGAGGAGGGCTAAACCTATGGTTCATTCTGTTCTACTCCTTGAATCCTTTTCATTTTTTCTTTTTTAAATTCCCATGGATCTTCACATCCAGTCACACAACCCAAGCAAATAAAAATGATCCCTTATATACATTTTCTGAAGTCTACATAAAAGATTTGTTTAGGTCTCTGGAAAGCCACAACTGGAAGGATAATGAATCACCTCAAATGAGAAAAACACTTTGAATCAGGTCAAAATTAGTTATTTCAAATGGCTTCACTTATACAGTTGGATAAGGTAGTCAACAGTTATCACCATCTGATAACCAGCAAGTTCTAACATTCTTCTCACAGATACTCCCCTAAGCCAGCAATCACAAGGAAGCTAAGCCACGCTCTTATTGTTCTTAATAGTTATGGAAAGAGCACAGAAAAGTCACTTTATGTATAGCCTATAGTAACTTAATGTATGTAACCTATGTAACTTAATGCAATGCTCTCTACCCCATTAATTTCTCTCCTGGCTGATACTCAACAACTCTTTTCACCTGTAAAGCTTTCTCTCTTGCACTTCTTAACTAGGACCCACTTACAGATGCCTGCTGCAACACTTGCGCAGCTGGACAAATAGAGATGTCAGGAGCCTCTGCCAAACCTGGTATGTCAGCCTGAGCAAGAGAACGAGATCTGTTTCTCCAAAATAAGCAGGAATTTAGCCATAAGAATAAAAGACCACATTTTAACCTGGCTCAAGAACGCTGCTTTTTCTATTCTTCACAGCTAGTGACTTCCTAGCTCTTTGGGCCAAGGAACTTCTCTTTATTAAATGGCCACGATCTCGATCTTGCAGCAGCTAGCTCAGGAGCGCGCCAACATGCAGCTACTGTGCATCTCCCAAATAGCTGACATGTGGCTCCCATGCCAAAATGGCATCTATGACTGACAGCCAGGCTGCACTGAGCCACGGTAAATGGAATAATGCACTGTAGGGAAAAGACAAATCGCTAAGAATACTAGAGGTTAAGAACTGCGTTATTCTGGGATGCTACTGAAGGCCTAAACTGATCACAACTCCGAGTGCTGGGAGCTCTGAGGAACAACTCATCTCACACTACAGTCATCCGCTGTAGTTCCCCATTCCCTTAGTTCTTCAGTAAACATAGTCTGCAACTCTTAACCACAAAGACTTTGACAGGTGGCTCCCACAGCCTGAAAAAAACCCAGCCATCACCAAACTAGGTGATTTATACACCCTAACAAACAACGACAGTGGAGTTGCCAAACTTTTGGGCACCCCAGTTTTCAAATCCAAGAGAAGTCAGGGATGTGCTTGCACACTCAGCTGTGTCCTTCCCTCCATGCCCTAAGGGCTGAATGCAGATCAGAGAAACCCTTCTCTTCATCTCCATAGGATTTCTGCACTTTGCAGTGTTGTTAAAAATGCCAAGTAAGATGCAATAATAGGAAGCATTACTACTTTGAAAAATAGCTCCATTAATTTTATGTCTGAATATAGTCTTCCAGAAGATAACATGTATTTAAGATGTGTGTAGTGAGTATAAAAGTGAAAAACAACAAACAATCAAATTTGACAATACTGCAGGGAGATGTCAGCTCATCACGGTGGCTATCTGGAGACTGCATTTCAATACAGCAAATTCCAGAAAAACCACAACATCCCATTGCAAAATGTGTGGAGCCTGACCAGTACTGAGCAAGAAGTTTTGGCACGAACTAGAACTTGTCATTCTCAGCACCACAGTCTAAATAACACATTGCCACTGGGATAGGAACACTCTTTTAAGGAAGCTCTGTCTGTGCCATGACCTATTGCAGGTTTAGCTTCTGCCACAGAGGATGATATGGAAATTTGAGTAAGGCTTAATCTCCTGATCTCTACCTTCTTAATCATCTGTCTTAGAGGCAACTACATTTGAAGCAAGGAGACTAAGCCCCAGTTCCCAAAGGGGAGACGTAGCATTTCATACCACATTCCCCGTTTCACACCCACAAAGCAGCCCTATCTGAAGCCAGCTCTGTGTGCAACACAAACCTAGGGCACAGAAATCAGTGTGAGCTGTGAAATTTTGCAAAGGAAACAAATGCTAGAGGTACACTGAAACACACTGATGGTCTCTGGAGACTGTGGGAAGCTTAAGAGACAAGGATATACGAGGAAACAGCATAAAGCCCTTGGTAATTCAAACAGAACCAAATGAAAGAAGAATGCAAGATATAAGGCAGCTTGCAACCAAGCTGAGAGGTTTTACTCCTCTAGCTCCAAGGTAGGAGTTGCAGCTGCTGTGTTTTGCAGCTGCCTGTGCTAAAAAAAAAACAAAAACAAAAACAAAAAAAACCACACACAACCAAAACAAAAGAACAAAAACAAAAAACAAACCCTAAAAGTCTCTTTTTTTTTTCTTTTTAAAACTCAGTACAAAGGCTAAGAAAACATAACAACCTCTTCAGGTACTGAAATGCTTGGGCATTTTTTTACTGCTGCTATGGAAACATAATTTCTTGGTTAATAAACAAGAAGGAATATATGCAAAAATTCCTTCATCAGCATTTTAGCCTCTTAAGCAGAAAGATTTAGTCATGGTTCTGAGTATGGGTTAACGCATGGGCCGGCATTATGTACCATTTGATAATTTAGCTGGGACCACAGCCAGAGAAGGGGGACACCAGGGCACCCACCAAAGATGGGTAAAATGGTATTGGGGACTCAGAGCCGACACATGCAAGAGCTTGCACTTTGGAAGAAAATCTGAACTACTCCCCACTGCCTAATTAGCTGATGTGTTGCAGTCATGGCCATTGCACTGATCATAAATACCGCCCTGCTAACTTGTGCTTCTCCTGTCTGCTGGATCACCCTGTTGTTTCATTGTCTTCATCTGAGATTGAAAGCTCTCGTGGGATGAAGGCTGTCTTTTCAGCTACTGCAATCCAAACAAACATAACTGTTCCTGGATACTAAAAAAGGCAACAGTGGAAAAACTTTTATTCCAGTTATCTTTGCAGAAATAACTGCTCAACCCACATGGGCTGAAACAGATGAAAACGTTTTAAATATTACAATAGCATCTTTAAATACTTATCCAGAATGTCAGGTTCATGTAACCCTATCTCAAAACTGTAGAGCTTAAAAGGAGACAGGATTAGCAACAGAGAGGAAACTTTCACAAGGCTCTTCTTTTGCTTGTAAAACCTGTGAAATCAAGAAGGTTTACAAAATAAGAAAAGGAGCTCAAGAGATCCCTCCTGCTTATTTACACTCACAACACAGGAAGGACACAACTGGACAGCAACAAGGACTTGCTGCCGACCATACAACCTACAGAACCCCCCACATAACATACCTGAACACAACATGCACCCAGAACGATTTATTACAATCCCAGTTTCTATGGTCAGATCTGGAAATATTATGAACACACATATTTGAAGAAATAAGCCATTGAATAGACTTTCTCTTCTCTCCTCCTCCTAATAAAATTTGCCTCAGATTTTCAAGAGAAAAATGGGCCAAAAAGGAACCCTAATCCTTCAACTCTCAGTTGTGAATGGTGCCTTTTAGACACCATATTTTGCATACCTAACACTCTCATTCTCTTCTGTTCAACAGATGCCTTCTTGGACTACAAGTCCTGTGAAGCAGCCTGGCCCCTAATCTTTACAGAGAGCGCTTATATTTCATGATAGATCACTCCTATGTGCTTACAGTTCATCGTGGGCAATTAAGTTTGATACAGGAACCCTGGCAGACAGAGGGTTTGGGAATCAGAGGTGTTCCAACGGTACTTCAAATCAAAACCATATAAATTTACAGATTAAGAGGGAGATCTGTTTTCCTTTTGTTGATGGAGAGGAAGAAGTGTTGGGGGGGGGGGGGGGAATTCTACAGAAAGCATACGTCCTACCCTTAATCCAATTTTTACTCAAATCACACAGGATGTAGCTACATTCTCAATTACTCAGATATTCTGCTAAGCAATGAGAATTGATGAAGAGATTGCATGCATGAAAAGCTTAAATAATTAAATATTTTTCACCATTATATTTGCTGACCTACGAAAAGATCTCTTCTCACAAGTTCTGATGTCTCATACCATCACAAGTAAAACCAAAATAAAGCAGCTTCCTCTTATGAGAGGAAAACGATTACCTCCACTCAACTCAGTGGGGAAAATCAAAAATCTCAACCACAGCTGACAGGTGTCTCATGACCAAGAAGAGATGTGGTGTTCACAAGGGGGAGGGATGTGACCAGGTGGACAGGGGTGTGTGTGTGTTTTTTCCTTGAAGCTGGCTGCTTCAACAGCAATGGAGGCCTTTTCTGTGATTTTTGGGGATCCCAGAAACATGGATTTGTTTATTAGAGCAATGTCTGTATTCCTGCATTCAAATGCTGTCAATAGCATGTCCTCTGTCTAAACTCATATCAGCCTGAGACAGGAGCAGCTTCCAATGTAACTTTTAACTCTCCTCTCTCCCTCTCTTGCTCTCCCTCCCTTTTTTAATTACATTCAGATGTTTTCTTATTGATTTACTTGTCTTTGTATTTAGATGCAGGGATTAGAAATTTCTCTTATATGGCAATTCAGTTTTCCATTAAAAGAAGCCTCTCATGCTATAACCCAGGGGGAACTGAGAAGAAGCTACCGATGCATGAAGCAGGCAGAGGAAAGATGCTTTTTGGAGATTGCATTGCACTCTGCTCTATCTTAGCATCCTCTAAAGCACTGCCATGTGATTCATTGCTCTCTGCCACAAAAGCCACTCCTCTCTTGTGGAAGCAAAGGTGTTTGCCACGCATCCAGAATAGATATCACACAGCACCACTGCTCAGATGGGCAGGACTCCTGGTTAGCAAAAAGGCTGTGTTGTATTCCCAGAAAACAGGAAGAGGAAAACAAACAAACAAAAACACAAACAACCAACAACAGCAGAAACTACACACACAAAAATAAAAAAAAACAAAAACAAACAAACAAACAAAAAACCACAAAAACCCCACCTCCTGGAAATATCCAGACCTTCTGCTGATAAGTACTTGATAGTTGCATTGTTGCATTCAGTTTGTCACCCACCAGTTCTGGGGGCTCAAAGGAAGGACTCCACAAAAAGTCACTAAGGAAAGTAAACCTATTGCCAGAAGGCTTAAATTCACTCTGCAAAGACAGATCCTCCTTTTGAAATTTCCAAGGTCTCAAAAACTAGAAGAAAATACTGAAAAGTACCGATTTAAATAATGCAAGAGAGTCAGAGGCCTTAATGTGCAAATAGAACAGAAAATTCTGAGAAAATAAGTCTTTCTTTTGGCTTATTGCTTCCACTTACTATCTATTTGCATTTTTACAACATGCTTTCCAAAGAAACTCGCAGCTGTTGTCTAAGACTCCACACTCTCCTCTGAAGTACAATATGGCTTAATCCTGAATTTTCCAGGTGGGAAACTAAGGTTTAGGGCCCAGGAGCTCTACCTACTACCTACTCTGAGCTTTTCTCCCAGATCTTGCAAGACAATTCAGGAGTTTCTGACTTCTCATCCTCTCTGAGTCTCTGGGCCCCACACTGGCCCCTATTTCATTGCAGAAAAGATGCAGAAGTGTCCCAGAACACACTGAAACACACTCACAAATCAGTGTGTATCCCCAGCTGACCAAGTACCAGATGCCTTCAGTTGTAGTGATGATGAACTACATTTCCATCGCTCTGGGAAAACTCCAAAAGGGACGCTGCTGTCATCTTTCTGCAGAACTCACAGGTGATGCTGTGAGTTCAGTATTAGAACAGGATTTGCCTGCTTGTTACATTATTTATGCAAAGCAGATTGCTTGGCAATTATATTTAAAGTACAATCACAGTGCCATTTGGACTTATTAGGTAAAGAGGCAAAAGTTTTTTTTAAGTCTTTAATACCTTGAAAAGTACCGGGGTAAGTGGAAATGACTGTTCTCTCTCATTAGCTGCACGGTTATTTACACTTTTGCAGACTACCACAGTACAGCGCAACTAGGCTTTGTAAGTACTGTTTAGATAGAGAAGTTTCAAGAGCTCTACTGAACAATTAACCCTTAACTACATTAACAGGAATAAACCTGCAGCACATGCCCAAAGTCTGCTCCAAACAGGGGCTTTTAATTGAGCTGGGGAGAAAGAACTATGAGAGACCATCTGCAAAGCAGCTGCTCACACCCAGAGCAATGGATACAACCCATTGACAGTTCCACCGACGACGCTTTCAGTAGCTGTAATAAAACAGGTAAATCTGACACAAGGCACTGTGCTCCAGCCTCTGACTGCCTTTTTTTTTTTCCTGTCCTTAGAGTAAAAAAACATCTAATAACAATTCTGTTTAAGGCATATCCTTTCCACGCCACAGGTAGGACACTAAGAGGAAGAGCAATTCCTGGCAGGTAGAAAGTATTTGGTTATTTCAGATGTCAAGTAACTGGCCTGTTTACAGGTGTGAGTTTGGGGTGGGATTTTTTTGTGGGGAGGGGATTTTTATCTGTCCAGCAGCATGCTTCTCCAGGCCAGGATACTCCATTTCCCACACTAGACTAGAAGCACGGCAGGTACATGACACCATCCAAGCCTATCCATAGTGGAGAAGACATCACCACCTTACTGTGACATCTCTAGTCCTTTAGTGGCTACTGTCCTTACCACCCAAGGCCACACAGATTCACTACCAAGATGACCATCTCAGCTCAAAGGGCTGAGGAAAGCAGCTAAGATCAGCTATGATTATATCATGCACTGTATTGCATACTATCTTGGACACTGTTCTAGCAAGCATGTGCCACCTACAGAGACTGTTCTCATTGCCAGCCTGACAGCAAAGAGTCTGAGGAATAAGACGACTTGTCTAAGGACACTGAAAAGTGAGAATGAAACCAAGCTCCTCTGTGGGCCAGGGAAGTGCCTTTACATCAATAAACACTCTTGTTTGCAGACTCCATTTCATTAAGGCTACGTGTTCTTAATTACGTGTCACTTTTCCAAAAAGCAACTCCAGTTGTCTCAGATTCCCTCCGGCTTCCTCCCCAATCAACTCAGATAGCCCCCCTCCATCAGCCTCCAGTTTTACAAGAGACACACTGCAACCCCTCCACGCCAGTTGCTGTGACTTCTACAATCCACTTACCTCCACAGTGAGCTCTCCGTAACACTCCCCAAGTTGAAGTCGTAGAGCTTTGTCAGAATGAGAATCACCTAGGGAGAGGGAAGGGAGGGAGGAAGAGAAAGGGAAAAGAAAGAGAAAAAAAAAGAAAAAGTTTTCCTTTAGACTGTGTAACAACACACAAGGCATCCGAAATCACCCAAAGGAGAGCTTAGCATTTATCCATTAAAGTTGCAGTATTAGAGGATCAAGTTTTAAAAAAAAAAAAAAAAAGGCAAATCATTAGCTCAATGCTTCATGTAACCAGTAAGATTTATTTTAATCTCAAAATGTTTTGCATTTGAAATAAAACATGCCACCAGGAATTAATCAAACATCATGAGCTGCCCTCTCTACAACTATGGCTATTCAAGGTCAGGGATGGAATCAGATGCTCCCTTGTTAACTCAACAGCCCAGTCAGAAGTTACAGTCAGCTTCTGTTTCTCAAGGTGCTGCCACAAATTGGTGAGTCTCCATGGAAAGAATTCACATTTGTTTATGAAGATTCCCATCCACTCCCGAGTTACGCCCTTGCAAACTGAGGTAGGAGGAGAGGGGAGTTAAGCAGCACATTGAGAGACCACAGGGGAATATAACTTCCCTCCAACATCCTTGGTGTTCCGAGCTCAGATTTCCCAGGTAAATGTAATCCTCCTAGCTACCAGCTACACGGCCCAATGCCCCTCTCTCCCAGAAAGGCAGCTATGCACCCTGATAACCAGTGAGCCTCTGTGCGAGCTCCCAGGCTCAGACAGGATGGGAACTTCTGCAGAAAGAAGAGAGGTTCCTCAGTGGAAGTTAAGCAAGGAGCAGATGCTCAAATGCTCTTTTTTTTAGCATAACTGATGTCACACAGTTCACTCCCTCAGATTGTATGGGACCAGCCTCAGGAAGAGCTCTAGGGTATCTCCTCATTTTCATTTTGCATCATTTTAACATTTCAGCATTGTTTCCTTCTTGCAGGATTCAAGAATAGGCTGGTTTCCCTCGCATCTGCTTGGGCTCCGAACGCATTTAGGGTAATTTTTTGTAAATACTTGAGGGTTTTTGTTTTCTTTTGTTAATGAGTACTTCACAGTTTGGCTAAAAGATGGGTCCAAATGAGAGGTGTGATCCAAAGGGTTGGGTGCATTAATATTTTCCTACGCAACAAGGATCTTTTCTACGACAAAAGCGACATCTTCCTTCCTCTTACTCCTCTGACAGCAGTGGAACCTGCCACACCTTTCATTTGGGCTTCCCAGCTGAAAGGCTGCTGGGTGAGGAGTTTAAAGCTTTGCAGAAAAATGCCAAAAGATTAATCAATATCACAGTGCTTGGTCTGCTGCAGCAGTTGGTTACTGTCAGCATAATACCAGGAAGAGACCTGTTCAAATTGTCAGGGGACCTTGGTACGTGACTATGCAGTCAGTACCCAACTTAACGGCTTTAGAATAGATGCTCTGAGCATTCCTCTCTCTACTGGATTCACTTTCCCCATCCTTGATTGCATTTTGTCCCTTTATTTCCCCACGCAGAGACCTTTACGAAGAAGATAAAAGCCAAGCTGCTTCCAGCAGGGTGTGAAAAGAAACCTGCCAGGCAGATTTGAGTCAGCATATGCGAGCCCATGTCAGCCTAAACTGATGCTGCGCAGTGGGGAAATAAGGACAATATCCTTTTTATCACAACTTAAACCCTGCACACGCCTTCCCATACAAATTGGGATAAGCCAGCTGCAAGCTGCACCAACCAAGGTTTGCATACCTCCTCCTCCCCTTACACTACCTGAGGGAAGCAGTGCAGCCTGCTCCCAGCTAAAACCTGATGAGAGTGATATTTTTAGGATGTTACCTATATTCCCACAGGGGCTCAGACAGGACCCCTCTTGAGAGTCTCAGGAAGCACAAGCCCTGCCCTGCCAGAAACTACACCCTTCTTATTGCTCACAGCTATGGTGAGGTTTTACAAAGTTCATTTTCCAGTTTCAGAGCCTAATCACATTAAAGACAGCAGGACAACTTCTGCTGAGTCCAGTGGATCCCAGATCCAGCCCTAAACATATTAATAAAATCTCCGTGTCCTGGTCAAATTTCAACAGAGTAATTCTACCTTAAGTTGCAATTACAACTAAAGGCAGCATCCATACTCTCCCAGGTCTTTGTGTGCCTCTCCCTACACCCTATATTTTTGAAGACGTCACTTATCTGTTAAAAACTCTGCACGCTGCAGGATAACACCAGCTTTACAGGAGCAACTTGAATCCTACTTAGCTCCTGAGTATAAATCCAAAGTAAAAGCACGTTGTTTAATGCAGCTTTCCTGGATTTTCGCCCAGGACAACTACAAAAGTCTCAGCTCTGCCTGTTGTTAACGTATAGAAAGCAAAAGCATGAACATCTCTTTGCAGTTAAATCTCACAAAGGGTCCCAGGAAATCGCAGGAGTTGCCTGAGGCAGTGGCAACACCCAGTAGTCACCTACTGTGGACAGAAACGCACCCATAAAAATCACTCTCCACGGATGCCCAGGCCAGGCAACTCTTGCACCACAACCCCAGGTGGCCTCCACCCTGTCCCTGCTTTCTTTTGAGACAAGACACTTCAGATTGAACAAAGGCTACTCTTGCAATGGTTTACAAGTGTGAAAACCAGAGAGACCTGGAGAGGCTGAACACACGACCTTCCCAAGAAAAGCTGCAAAAGCACATTCCCCAGCAACACTGCCTCGTGAGACCGCGGAGCAAATGTAACTGCTAAAGAAGTGTCACATGCAGTTAAGACACAAATGAAAGCCTGAACAGCACAGCTGGTTCCCATGTTGTTTTCATGGGGTGCTTTTGACACATCATTGCAGGGGAAACTTCAGAGTGTTTCAAGAGGCTATTTTGAGGCCTCCACATCATCTTGCCCCAACCATGCTAAGAAGAAACTAGAAGCAGGGATATCAGGGGCAGATGTGGGCAAGTATCTGATTTTCTAAAGACATTCTGTTATTTGAATGCTTTAGTTGAAAAAGAATGGAACAAAACATAAGGAAAATCATATATATATTTCCAAAACTGAATTCTGACAGGAAAAAAAAAAATGAAAAAGAAAAAACCCTCATTGATTCAAGCTGAGACATTTGATTCAGATTTCTACTTTGTAGTTGAAAAAGCTTAGCTTGTTTTTGTCAACACTAACAAATAACCATGGCTTTTCTGTGCCAGAGTAATTTTGTGTGAAAATTTCAACAGTTTTAATTTTAAAATATGAATTCAATTGAAAATTGGAGATTTCACATTTAATGTACTATTTTCAAAACAAAAAACATTTTCTTCCCAGACTGAGGGAAATCTAGAATTGCCACCCCATAGAAAATGCTCACTCTTCAACCTAAATTAAGATTACCCTGGGGAAAAGAAATAAAAATGAAAAACGTTCCAAGTGATATTGATTCAGACATAGTAAAAACTTACACTCACGCGTTCTTCAATCAAAATAAAGAAAGCACCCTTGTAGTGCCAAATTAAACCTTTTCTGTTCATCATACCAGTCTTCCCAAAATTAATTCCAAGTCAGCTCAATGCTGAACTGAATTTTTCTCCAGGGTCATGCTGTCCATGCCAAGGAATACAGCTCAGATGTGAAATTCCCCCACATCGTATGGGCCAGGCTCCACACAGCCACACTGCGCTTCCCAGGCCACCCCAGAGGCAAGTGACCCTTGGGGCACCAAAGCAGCTCAGCTGGTTGAGAAAGAAAAAAAGGGAGAACTAGCCTGCAGAACAGAGTGGGGAAATAGGCCAGGCTGAATTACAACTCCCTTAAGGCAATATAAACCCTCCGGAAAATGCAATTTCAAGCTGAGCGTGCACAAAACTAAATGACCTGAATAATTCAATAAACAGTTTTGGTTTTCTAGGCAGAAGTGAGGATGGAGAAAGGATAATCAGAAAAAATATGTTTTATTTGGAAACAAGTGATGTTCCAGTCCTGCAAGAATTGCCTTATGCACTTTATTTTATCCATATGGCTCTCCCCAGTCCATATGTTTTTGTTTTGCAGAAACTACACTGTCTGCTGAGTAACCTGCTGTAAGGCTTGCATGACAAAAATACCAACTCCTGTCCATTATTTATCCTCAATGGCTTATACTACAATACAGATAAAGAGTCTCTGGCACTGAGAAATCGCACCATCTCACTCTACAGTATACTGAACCACTAAATCCAGATTTAATATGATGGACGACTTCTCTAAAATAAGGCCATCAGGTCTCCAAGACTGCCCCATCCAGCAGCCTTGAGTCTTGACACAACTTGGCTGGCATGAAAGCAGAAAGAAAAAAAAAATAAAAAAAAAAACCAGAAACAGTAGGCTCAGGTTTCATTCCACGTTGAAAACATATCCCTGAAGGGATGTCTGTTGTTCAGACAATTATTAGTAATCTCTGAGCCCATAAATCACAAAAGTGCTCAGAAGCTCTTCAGAGTATTCAGTGGCGTAACAATTTTCATGCCCATAAAATTTTACTATGAAGGAAAATTACTTTCGTTCATTAAACCCTCCTCCAGATCTTGCCAGTTCTAAACTGGCAAAGTGCTTGGGATACACTCCACAGTGGAATATATAACTGTTTCCCACAAATTACAGTGTAAAGGCATTACAGTTCCTTCAACAGGTTGACAATGAACTTCAGAACAACCAAAAAGTGTGACATCAAAGTCAGTATTGTTCCCCTAACAGGCAATGCTCATGTTAGAAACAGGAGATAGAAGAGCACAGCAAACAGAGAGGACAGGTGATCATTTCAGGTAGACACCTGAAAGGCCAGAACTGATGCACTTCATGAAATTCACCTCCTCTAAGTGATTTGGCTAGATCAGCATTGAGATTAACACAGCTCCTCCGTAGCCCTGTTCACATATTTACAGAGTGTAATTAATGACGAGCAAAGGGATGAGCACAGATTCACACGTGAAGAATGAGAGCTCTCAAGACCCCCACTTGCTCTGGCATGCTGGGGCCTCCAAGTTCCTGCCCACAGACCTATTTCTGTGATGTTCACAAACTTGTCTCCCCTGCATACACCAGCCACAGCAAGCTTGCCTGCAATTTTTGTCTGCCTTTCTCCCATTCATATGAGAGCAACAGCACCCAATGAGTAAATTTAAAATGTGAAGAACCACAGGCTACTGGGAACCAGTATCAGTTAATCGCTCATAGCTGAAGGCAAATTGTCTTAAAATGCTCTGGGACCTAAAAAGCACGCAGTACTGCTCCACGGACGTTC
>JAAGAY010142443.1:43059-58519 GCA_011801015.1 Ardeotis arabs
AAAAAAAAAAAAAAAAAAAAAAAACCATTGGTAAATCCTGCCTCAGTTTCAGCAAATATACCTCCTGCATACCTACATGCTTAACTTTAGTGCGCAAACACACAAACAAAAATTACAACCACATTCTTAACACTTCCTTCCTAAGAAATAAAACAAAAGCCTGCAGCAAGGTTATCAGCCCTTAAAGAACATCTGGGCTCTGTCCCAGAGGCTGCAGTAGAGCCCTAAGCATAGCTACCAGGTCAGACCATAAAGCCTTTTTCATCTTGGGGGGGGGGCAGAAATCACTCCATAAAAGCTAAATATTATTAGAATTAATTAGCCACACAGCATCAGGAGAGAGTGTCTGGGAAATGCATGACAAATTAGTCACCTTTTTAAGGACAGCAATAAAACACAGTAGATATTTAAGTAGAATTCCAGCCTGTTAGGCAGAAACACGCTGGAGGGGAGGGTGGACACACCAATACTATCAGCAGCTTGCCAGTAGCATTAGTCAGAGAAGTCAGAGACAGAAAAGACTCCCAGGTTATCTGACCCATCCCCCCAACAAGGCACAGCTCTTCAGGATGGCCTTGCTGCACATAAACACACATTCCCACCAGAAGACATCTAGATTGCTTAAAATAACAGAAGCCTGAGCTTTATCTCTGTGTAACTCAGTTAAACATAAATACAATCTCTCCTGGCAGGTAGTGATATGATTTAAGGGTCCCCTATCATACATTATAAGAGGTGATAGCAAAGAACTCATATTTTTATTGATTCAGCAACCCGTGCTGGATCATATCTGCCAACTCTTCTCCTTTGCTAAGAAGCCTCCACCAAAGCCTTGTGAAATTTAATTTTATTTTTTTTCCCTTCTCAGTCTTCCTTTTAAAGCTGCTGTGTGCACATCTCTACCTAAGTTCAAGAAGAAAATGAAAAATGGCCCCAGTTACTTTGCTGGTTCCGTTCTTCTTCCAATTATCTCCTAATGCCACCTGCGAACCAGCAGATTTTGTGCAGCAATTTAACTCTGTGGAGTCACATACCCGCTGAAGGACCGTTTAAAGCTTCCAACATGGGGACCTGAAAAGAAGGAATTACTTGAACTCCAAGTGTAGGTACACCAGCTTCACAGGACAGTTCTCAATTTAAAAAAAAAAAAAAAAAGTAAAAAAAAAAAATATATTTTGACACAGGTAAGACAGCGCAGCTCTTTGAGATGTTATAAACTGCCAGGACAGATGAGGGTTTCCCTTGTGGACCAAAGGTAAGGCTCACTGGTTCCATAAAGGAAGCTACACTATGTGGGGAATTTTGTGTCTAAGCCATTTCTGAGAGGAGGAGAGAAAAAAACCTCCCATAAAGCTGATATTTCAATGAAATTCAGGCTGCTTATTGTTCTGCCATTTCATGCTCTAGGCTGTACTCAGGAACTCTCGCTCCTCACACACACACGCTCTCTCTCCCCTCTCCTAGATATGTACATATAAAAATATTACTGATCTTCCTCAAATTCCAATTAGCAACTCAGACAATTGGCATTGAACACAGCATGGGCAAGAGATCTCCTCTCTCCCTGGGGACAGGAGATAGACGAGATAACCTGTTAACTTCCAGTTAAAAGATCCTCCTCTCCTGCCACTGGATCCCAGTTATCAAGAAATCCAAGTACCTTAGACTTTGGCTTAATCCTTTCCCCACAACAGCTCAGGGAAATAAGGATTGTTGCAGTTTGTCAGGTGACAAGCGCAGGCACAGAGGGGGGAAAAAGGGCAAAAAGCACAAATTGTTCTGTTACAGTTACTGCAGGTACCAAAGTTCGATACTCAGATTTTCCCCCACATTTACTCTCCTGCCTTGAATGACTGTAATATCATTAGTATAAACCCATGATTTAATCATAATTCTTTAAATAGGCCTAGGTAGAGTATTTATAAGTATAATTAAATAGCAAGGAAAGTGAAATATGAGAATCAGCACAGAAAGAATAAGATAAAATATAAGTGCTAGTTTAGAATATGAGTAACTATCACAGGCAACTTGGGTCAGTCAGGTTGAGCGGACACAAAGGTTCAGAAAGTGCTGGAGGTAAGAGACAAGCGTGGGTCAGGGCTCTCCACAGACAAAAGGTCAGAAGCGGTATTTGAGTGCTAACTACTCAATTAACATATTTTTTACATTATTATAGATTCAACAAAGATTAAATGATCTGATTATCTTATATATTAAGGTAATAAAAACATGGTCTGCCCAGTTGACTGCACTCTGCTGACCTTGAACCCATGTTTATGCAGCAGTTCCTATCTGCAGATGCCCAAATCTACTTTGAAACTTAGTGGCTCCACTGTGGTAAGGTCAAACTCTGCCCCAGCAGCTACTTTTCCTACTGGTATTCCTTTGAACTAACCTTTACTCTTGATTTTAATCATCTTTACTATATTTATTTTCATTTTTATTCTGTATTCATCACGTGCATACGTTTCATCATCACTACAGTGCCTAACTCCTTGTGCCATAGCTACACAGTTTGTTTTTTTAAATTGTGTTGTATCATTAAGTAGTTAAGCAAAATTATTTTCATCCATTGCTGTGAAAATACACTCTCTCTGGGCAATTTCTGTTCCTGTGCAGAGTAGCTCCTTGCTGTTCTGGTTTTGTTTAGTGAGGGGGGGCCATGCTCATGCCAAACACCCCTGGAGCCCTGATGTTATCTCCTTCGAAGAGCCTAATCAGACTTTCGAAAATCTGGCTATGTATTCCAGAAACTGGGCTGGGAATGATTCCTTTGTGTACATCCATCACATTGAGCCAGCTGATGTAACATCCTCTTTCATCTAAGGGCACTGAAACAACTGCTGCTCTTCCTACAGAGTCCAGAGGAACAGGCATGCTAACAGCAAACTGGTCCACGCAAGACACTGGCAACAGCTTCTATGATATGCAACAGAATGGAGGACAGAGAATTTTTCAGTTCAAGATTCAGCTTCTCCCTTCTTTAAGAGACCATCACACACCACCCCCTCCAGAGAGCAGCCCTAAGCACCATGGGGCCAGAGCTGTTTGGACTCTGCCCGATAACCCGAAGAACCGTATGGTCCAGTTTCTGGACACACACAGTAGGCACCTAAGATGCCCTACCATGGGAACCTAATTTAAAGCCAAGATTTCCTTCAGGCAGCAAGAGGCCACAATAGCCACACTCCATGGACTTAGCCCTGGGATATACCCAGGACCTGAGAGGAAGAGTGAAGGCAGAAGAGAAACCTGAAGCCACAATTCAGAGCTCTGATTTCTCACTCAAGACAGACAACACATCTTCCAAAGCAGCCTGTAACCAGTTCTGTGCCTGCCAAAGAAATAAAGCTTTGGAAAAAAAGATATACATAACACAGAGTAAACATTTTTCCCCATCTGAGTATTTCCTAAAGACAGGCAAAATATATTTGCTTAAAATCTGACCATTTAGGAAGGAAAAAAACCACACCTCCTTTTTCATCCCCAAAAAATTCCTGTCCTCTGAAGGACTTGTATAGACTTGGGGTGGGGAAAGGAGGTGGTGGCAGGGAGAAGCATGAAGGAATGTGTCAGGAACAAAATCATAACTTTTGGTGTCAGCCCAATATTACAAGTTTCGGGGACAGATTAAGAAAAAATCCATTCATCCATTTTTGAGCTCTGCAAGAAAGAAATACCTTGTACTAATGTCTACATGGAGAGATGTGGAACAGCACAGTTAAAGCTGTCAAGGGCAATTTTTCTTACAGACTTAAGTGTTCTGTTACTTAAAAAAAAAAGAGGCTGAGAAAAATAGAGGAACTTGAATTCAAATCTCCTTTAATGCAACATTATGGCTGAGAATTTCAAAGCCATAAAAGTTAGGAAATTCAAAAGTACAGATTCTACATTATGCACATGGATTGTATAAAAGAAAAGAGGCAAATCACCACTGCAGAAATCCAAAGCAGTATTGACTTTTGCAACCCTTTTAGGGTTGGCTGGGGCCCAGGGGCAGCTGGTCAGATGAAAATACCTACTCACTCTATACTACAGCCCTCACTGAAGTAGAAAACTTTCAGAAAGTTTGACTTTGTGAGATCACTCTCCTTCTCTTACCTAGGGACCTAAAGAATTCTTTGTTTGGACCTGAGAAATTCTTCCCCCTCTAGCCAACAGAGAAATTAAAGCATAGACTTCATTTTTAACCACTGTTTGTATCCTTCCTCATAAGAATCATGGTTATGACATCTGGGATTGCTGACTGACGTTTAAACTGAGACTGCTTTTAAGATCAGGATTTGGGATGCTATAACCCAGGAGACAAATCCCTTTCAGTCTTGCATGATAAAGGATAGATCTAACCAGAAGGCTCAGAGCTTTGCTCTACCAGCACCTGTATTGGCACTCTTCGCCATCACAAGAACATCTGCGACCCAAAACCTGGAGGTATAAAAGGGAGAAGAGACAGAGCCTCATATTTTATTAAAACACTCTGTAGCTCTGCAGCATCTCAAGATGACCTTTAGGTAATTTCACACACCCAGGCTGTAGGGCTGTCCTGCACATTGTACTGAGATATCAAAAACTGCCCACCACTGCAGGAGGGCTCTAAACAACACTGACTATTTCTGCATTGGCATGTTCTCAAGTTGAGCACCAAAAGTTTCTCAAAGCTTCCAAAAATCTTTCTGCCCCTTGAGGGACATAACAGGGAATGGCTGTGCAATGACACAAAGGAAGAAGGCAAATTTACTGAACAAGACCTGTAATGGCCATTATGCAAGGTCTCCCATAGCTTCACTCTTCTCTTTGCTATCTCAAGAGCCCTAGATTTCCATTAGAATAATCTCCTCTCCTCTCAGGAGTCATACAGCAAGGTCCCGTCTTCACAAACACCATGAAGTCACAGGAGCAGGACTTCAGACATCTCTCCACCCCCTTATCACTCCTTGCCATACAGTCCCTCTAGCATCTGTTATGACTGCAATGAAACCTAAGACTGGCACCTGCTCCAAAACAAAAACATGGGCTGGAGATGGGCCGGGCACACCGGCTTGTCCTGTTTTACTAGAGCCTAGACTAAAAAGGAGCAACAGTCTCTAGTTATCTCTGGATAGCAGTAAGAGAGGTGACAAGGCTTATCTTATGGTGAAGGTGAAATTCAATCCCATTCTCACATGATATATGAACACAAAAATCTTAAATAGGGCACTAGGGAATAAATTTGCAAATTCCTCTTCAGGCAAAGCAAGGTCATCTCCACAAGTTTCAGCACAAGTTTTCTCTTTGTGAGGTGATCCTTCAGTGAACAAAGCCAGCCCCTGCTCCAAATTTCATTATATGATGGCTGCAAACCCATCATTAAGAATAATTTTAATAATCATAACAGCCTCCAAAATAGAGGACTATAACATAAGCTAGATCCAAAAAATCTCCTGTTATGCCTTTGTGACTGTGCCAAAGTTCATCATAAGAACCACCTGCTCCAAAGGGGAATAAAGTTCAAAGACAAACAGCAACATGCTTTTCAGGAGTAAATCTTGAGCTGACAAAGGATTAGAGCTCCAAATGTTACCAGAGGCCAGTGGACCAGTGGACTGCCTCAAGCTGAAGATGTCAGGGTGTCAACTCTGTACCAGTTCTTTGTCTTACCTGGCAAGATGCACAGGTAGGAAAAGGCAAGCAGCAAGTCTTAAGTAGCTGTGACACACTAAAGAACAAATCCAAAAGCTCCTTTTGCCTTTGCTGTTTTAAGATTGTCCTTCCACAAAGGTGATCATCTACAAACTACCACTTATAATGCATCTCCCAAAAAAGAAATATTTCTCTGGGCCCTTTTACAGCAGGACCAACAGCAAGTACTCAAAGATAATCTTCAGCAAATCTAGTTACTGCAACAGCGTAACCCTGTTGTAAATTTGCATATACAACAGCGAAATGAAGGTACTCTCCACTCCAGCCTTTCAAAAAGCAATTGATACAGGTCTCTCCACTAACTACACCAGCACAAGATTGTTTCCAACAATGGACTGATTCCAGCTGATGATACAAACAGGCACGAGGTGCTCAGCCTTGAATCAAGCTGTCAGCACACCACACAGTCCCCCAGTGCATCAAAGAGCTCATCTTTCATGGACTGTTGCATCTTGTTTTTCTTGAAGCCCTAGCTCTTGGAGGCCAGTGATGACTTAAAACAAAACAACTCCAATCTCAGTTCCTACTTTTCTGAATTCAGAGGGTAACTTTTAAAATACACTCAGAACTCCATTTAAAGTATTTGACTTCTGCTCCCCAAAACACTGCGTATCTCATACTCCCTCTGTTTTGGTTTTTTTATACACACGTAGAGACAACTGTCTAGCTGCATATCTGTTTTTAACTATAGATGCAGTGACATAACGGTTTTAAACTCCATTGCATTATTTTTTTCTCACTCCACTAAAGAACGAAAATCGACTCGCGTTGTTTTAGATGCCTCAAATTAGCAATGCTACAGTCAGAATGGCACAGAGCACTTGAACAGCTATTGCTAGTACTTGCAGCTGTCATGAGTCTTTCACATTCAAGAATATTGGATTTACATTCAAACATAAAGGAAAAATAAAGCCAACTTGATTCACATGCTCTTACATCAAGAGAAGGGGGATTTTTAGAGCAACAGCTTAGCATTCGCAGCATGTGTGGCATTCTTGATTAAACAAGAGATCCGCACGAACATAATAAACCTGTAATTTTATTGGCCAAGCACTATGGAAACAATTTAGCGTACACGGATTGCACTGTTAAGCAAACTGCAACCTGAGTATAACACCCATGAATTACAACAGTTTGGCAATGAGCTGACCAGTTGCTTCTCAGGGCCTTTAATAACAATCATCCACATCTTCACAGCACAATAGAAATTAGAGATGTAAGAGGCCTATTAGCTCATCCTGAAAATACAGGATTGTTCCCTATGGGATAATTGCTAATACGCTGTCCAAAGTAGATTTAAAGCTGTAAAGCACGGTAGCTTCTTTAGCAAGATTACTCTTGAGTGGCTGAGAACTCAGTTTCATAAAGCTTTTTCTATACATTGAATTTAAATGTTTCCTCTCCTTAAAAAGGTTAAAGCTAGTCCAAGTAGCCTGGTCTCCTTTGGATTCTCCTCCAGTCAGTCAAGAGAGTGGAGCATTGGTCCCTTTTTCCTACAAAGCAGCAGCACATAGAGACAGACCTTCTTTGGCTAACAGCTTTCACACAGTTCTCCCCTCCACCCAGCTGGTCCTTGCCAGCTCTTGTCTCTGACAGTGCCCTCAGCACCACCTCTTCCCTTTGCTCTCTACACAGGTAGGCAGGCTCATGCCCCCCTTTCCACCTCAGAAGTCCTTTAGCCATATATGCACATATGGATTTCACTCCAAATATTTATTCAGTAAATCACATCTTCTGACTCACTGAACACTTCCATCATGTGTCTGTGCACTACGTCCGCTTCAGCCATACTTTGCTGGGGACGTGTGACTGGCCACTCCAGTGCAAGGGGTAGTACCTCACTGTGTCCCGTACTGGCACAGGGGCTCTGGCACGAGGCTGCGTCTACTTAAATGTCCTTGCTGCAAACAGCGTCAGTCACAGCTCCAAATGCCTAGCTGCTTTTACACCGCTCAGTAAATCTCCAGGCACTGCATCAGCCCCTTGGAGAGTCCAGCATTAACAGAGCATTAATATGTGTACAAGAAAAACTTTGATGTGCCTGGGAGGGAGGGACGGAGGAAGGGGATTAGGAGATTTGCAGACATAGAAATCGTAACAAGGATACCACAATCCAAGCTACATCCAAAGTATTACAGCTGTAACAGTCCAGCACAATGGCATCTTGCTTCGTGCCCAGGAGAGTTAATAATGCCATCTTAAAATTGTGTGCATAAGGGTGGAAACAAACATTTAGCACTAATTAGAACTTCAACAGATCCACAGTGATGAAATCAAAAGCCTTCAGCCTGTATATATTACGTCAGTAAGTATTATCATCTGCTTTTTAAAAAATAAGAAATGAGAAGGTGAAATTATTTTCCAAATGACAAGACAGAGGTGGAACTCAGGAGAGGGTGCCCCTTAACCCCAAGAATTCCATTAAAAGCCCTTTCAAAAACTGTAATAACAGTTACCAGCACACGAGTAATGACCCCAGGAACAGCTTGAAGTTTTCCAAGCCTGGAACAAAGGAAAAGAGAATCTACAAATCAAGCTTCTTAGTTTTTGCACCTTGAACTTTATTTCGTCAAGATAAGTTTCTTCTGAACTTGCTTCTACCACTTTTCCAAAACTTCTAGTAAAAGCTAACGTGCTCGTGGCTGAGAAACCCTCCAGGATTTCTAGCCACTTGATCCTCACTCTCACACACACTACAAAATTTGTTGCTATTAACTGAATTGTTGTTAATGGTGGTAATATTCTTCTCGTTTAGTATAAGCATTCAATGAGTGCCCTAACCACTTTTCTAAAATGAGCCCTGATCTCTACTATCTTTGATATCCAGAGATATTTGCCAAAAATAGTTGAGCAAGCAGAATTTCAGCCAGTCATCCACATACTCATTCCATGAGCTTGTTACACTGTCATAGGAAGGTGGGACTAGAAGGGACATTTTATCTAGAGCAATCCACAGAACCTCATGTGTCCCCACCCTGCAAATCCCAAGACACTTCTCATCTCCTCTAAACAAACTTCAGACCTTCACTGCAGAAGTCAAAAAACAAACAAACAAACAAAATCCTACAAAAAAAAATTGTAATGTACAGTATGAAGACAGGAAAAGAAAAGTCAAGGGCACTACCACTGTCCTCCATCCTTGCAATAATGAGGAATTTGAGAAATGCCAAGATGATTGTCTGAAGTGGACCACAGAGAGCAATAAACCATGTCAGATATACGGCATCTCTCTGCTCCCTAGCTGAATGAGGAGACACTTTTTAAACATTCTGCTATTTTAACACACTTTTTAAAATGCATTTTCACAAAAAGAATTGTCAAGTGTTTGGTTCATATTAGCATTTTCAGGTAGAGATCAGGGCACCCAAAGTAGTAAGATGTATAAAGAACAAGAGCAGAACTAAGAGTTCTTTATTATAGACCTCCTGGTGTTCCACTCAGAAAGTGACCATGTTACAGTGAAGAGCGATGCTTATATATCTAACAGGGTACTATAAAATCCTTCAAGATGAGTATCACAAAGAAGCAGCAATTATTTCTGCCACAAGGAAAAAAAAAAAAAAGTTTGAGGATGCAAGAGAAAGTTCTTTTCAACCTGAAGAATTACCTTCCTTTTGGGAAAGATGAACCACCCATAACAACAGAGGAAAAAATCTCTGGAAGTAGTAGCAGAAAAAGATATTAGAAGCGGCAATCACCATGTTAGACACACTACACTGCAGGGAAAGGAAGAATGGCCAGATAATGAAATTACAGAGCATTGAAAATGTCAAAGAGCGACAGTGCTCTACCATCATTCATGGGTTATATGAGGCATTAACATGCTGATATCCCATTCCAGTGACAAAGTTGGCAACAGGAACAGTAAATATTCCAAAATGAATCTGTTGCTGAGACCAGGAATTTAATGAAACAGGGAGATGGGAAGAAAATGGATCTTTCTTTCACCGTGCAGCCTTCAAACTGGAAGCTGCTGGTCCTGTTCAGAAATACTAATGGCTCAGGGATGTGTTATTTGATTTCCCTTATCTATGATTCTTCTATACTTATGAGTCATAATCACAAAAAAAAGGGGTATCAAGTCTTATTAACAAGCACCAACCCTGCTGGCAGGCAATGACACAAAAGCTGCACCAAGGGAATTTCCAGTGAGGTATAAAGGAGGGGAAAAAAGTCCTTCACAATTACAATCAGCTGCTACACCAGGGGCCCAGGAAGGCTGCGGGATCTCTGTTCTTGGAGGTATTCAGAACTTGACTGGACAAGACCCTGAATCTAACATCATAGCTTTGAAGCTCATCCGAGGAGGAGCTGGACCATAATCACAACCAAGAGGAAAAAAAAAAAAAAAAAAAAAAAGAAAAAATCTCTACCACCATAGATTCTATAAAAAGGAAAAAAAGACAAGTCAAGGTGAGTAAAAATGTACATTTTGTTTATGAAAACCCACTTCTGGAGACAGTCTAGTGGGTTCTAACACAGCCTGGGACAAACACAGATGAAGTGTCAAATCCCAGACAGCTCCGTGTGGAGCCAACATCTACACATCCTCTCCAGATATGGCAACCCAGCAGAGCAGGGCAGCACCATCCCAGCAGCCACCGTGATGCTAGGGCCATTTCCTCTGCAGTGTCAGACTGCAGCAGAAATTCTGCACTGTACTCCAAAACTCCAAATTCGGAGGTTCTTCCTAGGTCTGGTACAGAAATTGTCCCATTTTCAGTTCAACTTAATAAACTCTCCTATTGGAGGGGTGGGAGCAAGATGGCTTCAAAAGGTCTGACAAGATCAGAGCTAAAGAGCAGTTGATAATGCTATCTGGCCTCCACACTGGTTTCTTACAGAGCTTGGATTTCCTGTTTCAGAATTGTATTTCAGGATCAACTTCACCTAAATCAATCATCAATCAGGAATGTGTCTTTGAAGCATAAAAAGCAAAATTAACAAAAAAAAACAAAACAAAAACAACACACATTCACTTAATTTAATCTGGAAAACATAAATAAAGTGGTTTCCTTGTTCCACCAAGCAGAGGCAAATTTAATTTCAGATCATTCAATTTTTTTCTGTAAACAAGCAAACCAAAAAAATCAAGCATAAGAAAATTAACTCTTGGAAACACTACCTCTTATCACATATAGTACGTGACTCCCTCTCCCTGCAGGCCCACATCATTTGATGCTACAGTTTTCAAAGGCTGCTGGAATTCAATTTGCTAAAGGTGTGCAATAAATGAGGCTTTTCAAAGTGCATATGTTCAGTAAGCACCAGTGTCTGGACATCTGTGCATAGAGGTGATTCACTGAGAGATGTGTGTAAGATAAAAGACCCATCTCGACCAATTTCGGGAAGGTCAATTTTTCACCACAGTTTATTGGCAGCCAATCTGACAGTCAATAAACTTAACCAGCCTGTGAATCAAAAATCTTTCCACCCACAAGACCATCATTCCTTCTCTGCTACACAACTGGATTCTGCATCATGCCAGAAAGTTAAGTTCACCTGTTGCCTGACTAAGGTACAGATAAGATCTATCACCTCGGGGCATTCTTAAATACGACCATCCCATTCATTACAGGAGCATAATGTTCTCTATCCATTGAGCAGTAGCCACGGATCATGTGGCAAGAGGCAGCCTTAGAGATAGGTAGATGGATGTACAACCATTGCAAGCTTCATGGACATATCACCAATGCCTTATGGAGATCTATGGACAGACAGCACAGACCTTGGCAATGTCTTTGTGACTCAAAGCCCATCTGCCACAGCAGCAGAAAAAAAATAAAATGAATAGCCAGCTTTGAACTGGAGCCTACACTCCTAATTATGCCTGAAGTGTCTCCCAGCAACATCTAGGACTTGCTGAGACAGCACTTACTTGTCAAAACACATTGGAAATAGCAAACTGCATCTTTTGAACCTAGAAGCAGTTTCAAATTCCACCAATTCACTTGTCTCCTCTACAGGGGTCACTCCCGAGATCTAGGCAGCTCACAGATTTGTCTAGGCCTTGCATTTATACAGCTCATGAAGTGACTGACCAACATGGGTGCTACATTGGAAGAGGAATTTGCGTTGAGATTGAATAAGGTAAGTGAGTTTGCTCTAAAGTGAGACCACATTTGCTTTGCCACTGTATACCTGAAGTCATCAAGATGCTAAACAACTCAAGATTACTCTGGAGCTATCCTATACGGAATGTAGCACCTAGAGATGCAGAGTCTGGACACTTCAAACATAATCATGAAGTCAACACAGTGCATTAACAATTTCAAGTTGTTTCTAAAAGTTATCATTAGAAGGGGAATGTAAAGTCCCCTCTGTCTTGCCTACGTCTGATTTCTTACACAGATATTTTCAATCATCTTCCAAATGAACACCTGAGGTGCAGCATCAGTCTCCTGCTAGTTAGCAGCATTGCTATCCTGCACAAAGCTGCTGGATGCCCAGCCCACTGGGGCCATGGTGGCAGACTGACTTCACAGGAACATCAGGGAGCAATAACACAACCTGGACAGCATGCAAGTGCAGCTTTAGATGGAGGGGACATCACAGAGAATGCCAAAAATAAGCAGAACTCACAAAGAAGGGGGGATATCACAGTGCACTGCTACTGTTCCAACTTTTTTACATTGGAATGTCAGGAATGAGCTTTGGAAACAGGCACCTGAGCAAAACTTTTTCACCAAGCCTTGGATAGTACCCTCCCAAAGTGGAAATATCAGCAGATCACAGTGGACATCTAGAATTGCTGAACAGAAGTAAGACTCTCTCGGAAGGCAGAAACCAGCGCCCCATCCACCTCTGAGCTGTGCTCCGCTGAGATCGGCCAAAGTCCCTCACTGCTCTCCCACCTCTTGCTGTCTTGACACTGCTCAGCTCTCCTCCTCAGCTGGAAATTCAGGCTCCTGCCTCTGCCCCCCACACAGACCTTGTTGCCCCATTCGCACCAGACAAGAGCAGTCTCCATTTCTCCACCTTCCATACATAGCTTAATCCTGTCCTCACTGCAGCTTTTCCTGCACAGCCTACTTAAGCTTGTTTTTCTTATCATTCCTCCCGCAGTCTGAAGTAAAGATGTAATCGCCATAGCTGCGTTGTTACCCTCCAGAAATTACTTTGGCACAGGAAGAAGTGCAAAAATACAATTACTTGCTTTAGCTACAGTGGCTTAGAGGGACCCAGTTTTGAAGTGCTTCCTATTTTCCAGGTAAACACTGAAAACTTGTACCTACACGTACAGCAATCAGAAAGCTCTTGCACTTTTCCTTAAAGAAAACCCATGAAAATGATACTAAGTCTTATCTGCCAGAATTATGTAGCATTTCTGTTTCAAAAGCCTATGCATAGTTGTATCAGAAAAAACATGATGACTCACCTCAAAGTTCTTGTGATTTAACAAGCCTGAAGGAAGGGCCAAGATGCACAACAATTCTTGCAAATCAAGATGCTATTGACACTGACAGAGAGATGCAACTGGAAACAAAACCTGCTGCCACTACTGCAACAAGTAACAAACCTGGAGGACCATTCACGTTTGGAAGCATAGAAATACTGAACTAGCGAGATCCTGAGAGGCCATCTAACCAACCTCCATTCCCCAGGCAGGATCTACTTTCTCTGAATCAGTCCCAAGACATACGTGCCTAGTCTGTTTTTAAAGATCTCCAATGCCAGAAACACTACAGCCTCCAAAGGATCTATACCAGGCTTTACTCACTTCACCATTCTAAACCTTTTCATATGAACTAACTTTCTCTTTCTTGCTATATTTTAAGCATACGATTTCTCATTCAATACTTCACAGATACAGGTAAAATATTACCAACTTTAACAACTACCTTTTACATTCATTTTATCATCCCTCTTCAGTTTCCTCCTTAGCTAAACAGCTTCCGTCTATTCAAGATTTACTTGTAAGCCAAGTTATCCTGCATTTGAGCAACTTCATTCTTCTCTCTTAGGTTCTCTCAAAATGATCTTTATCTTCCTTTAAGTGAACTTAGACTGGCCACAGGGCTAATGCTGAGGCCTTACTTGCACTGAGTGCGCTGCAAGGATTACTCGGTGCATCTTGCAGGCTATATGTAATCCTGCTCATTGAGGCCATGGGGGATTTCCTCCTGGAAACACTCTCCTCCTGCAAGACACTCAGTGCACTGTGGAGTTTAGTTGCTAAAGGCAAAACTGACAGGAGTGAGAGCAAGCTAGGGAAAGGGAAAAGTTGGAGTTAAGTGTGTGTGTATTTGCTGGTAGACTATAGAAGGTAACACTGTCAGAAGTGTTGTGCAGAGGGAGAGAGATTTTCAGAAGCTAATTGTTTCTCTTAGAACAAAAGATGAACACGCCTCTGGGATGGGACAAAGAAAAGAGCCAGCTTAGTAAGAGGCAGGAGGGTGAAGCAAGACAACAGTAGTCAGTAGCATGAGTGAGAATCAAATCTACTCTGGCTTTGTGCGCTAAGTACACAGGAGGAACGAGTCCCCACGCCATGAGATGGTGCACTAAGGAAAAGGAGAACCAAGTACACTGCACACAAAATGGAAAAGTGCCTGACCCACAAACTTCAGAGCAGGAAGCCCACTTCCTAGCATTCACGGTATTAGAAAGGGTTCTGTTACTGACCCCTTTCTAATACAATGAGGCTGGCTTAGTGTCTGACTGCTTTGTTTCAGAAGGAAAAGACGACACAGTTAAGTCTGCTGCTCTAAGTTGTCCAAAAGAAAAGCCAGAAGATGCGGCAGAGAAGCTTACAGGTTCACACGCAAGCAACTCAGAGCCCAGTCTAGACTCACCTTCTTCATCCTCCTCCAGCCCAACCTGACTTTCAGTCCTCAAACAAATATTTTACTAAACAGACTCAGTGCTACATAGTTGTACAGATATTACAGCAATGGGATTAAAATATGTCTGTCAAAAATGGCAGGCATCAAGAATCACTGTCACCCTGTCCTCACATAGAAAGGAAAAAAGAAGGTAGAAAGTAAACAAAAGCAAAGACGACAATGCTGCAGAAAGAGCAGAGAAATAGCTGGGTTATGCTCTAGTATGCCAAGCTCTAGAAAGGCCAAAGCAACTTTGTCATCAGCAGAGAAGACGACGCTTCCTGATATACAGCCCCAGCAAATCTGTGTGGTATAAATGCAATTTATGTGGACTATAATGTAGTTAATTTATCCCCATAAAGGAAGGCGACATCGTAACTCACTAGACAAGTTCTGGTTCTTACCGTCAATTGGGGTGATAAATTTAGCCCAAGTTTCTGTACCTGACTTTTCATTTCTGGGTAGCTTAAGCTATTCAGACACTAACCATAATGTAACAGTCTCCGCGACAATCCAGAAGTGACACATATCCAGCCATATCTTTTAATTGTGGTTCGGTTTTTTGTTTGATTTTTTTTTCCCCTCTCTTGTGCTCATGAAAAGCACCAGACTGACAAGACTAGACAAAAAGCCATTTAGTTGCCGTCACAACAGATACGCAGCACAGGGCACATTGCCCATGCATCATTCCCTGCCAGTGTGCATCAGCCTTGGCTCAGGGGGACCCATGTCCAAGAGTAAGAACACAAATCAATTTTTCATGACCATTCAGAGCCAGCCTTTCTGTAGATAGTAACCATGTCTACCAAGTACGCTGGTAGGTTCTGTCACATGGATTTCAGTCCACTAGGAAATGGACCCAAACTACTCATATCGGTGTCTAAGATGTGCCCTTTTTTCCATTTCCACAAAAAAAAAAAAAAAAAAAAAAAAAAAAAACACCAAAAAAAACAAAC
>JAAGAY010142444.1:0-11911 GCA_011801015.1 Ardeotis arabs
TGAGCGACCTGATCTAGTGGGGGATGTCCCTGCTCCTTGCAGGGGGGTTGGACTAGATGACCTTTGAAGGTCCCTTCCAACCCTAACCATTCTATGATTCTATGATTCTATGATTCTAATCCTCATCTGAAGGAAAATATTCCATGTGGAGGCAAATGTTCACCAGTGTTAGTTCATATATGGAATAGGTGGCTCATAAATGAGATGGGCATGTCAAGAGGTAGCTTCTAGGGCAGAGGAGGAGGACAGCAGTACAGATCCAAGCTTAAAGTTGTCTTCCAACTCTCCAGGAATATTTCCAGTATCATCTTGCTTTGTTTTGCTGAGTTAGATCTCTAGCTTTGCCTTTCTTGTCCCTTTCTGTCTGCCTGTTGCCATTGCAACCAGTACAGAGCAGCTTCTGCTATCCAAGCGGTTTGTCCCTGATGATGAGATGCAAACAGACCCACATAAGATGATTTTTTTTAAAAAAAAAAAAAGAGGGATCAATAAGTTTTAAAAATCAAAATAATTCCCACTGGCTCCATAGGAATCCTTCAGCTATATTCAAATCAGTCCTGTAGGAACCCAAGCCTTCATATCCTAGTACCAATCTCCCAAACCACCATTTCCACTTCTGCAATGTCTTTCATAAAACCAGTCTTTAAAGGACTTTTACATACTCCATACCTGCAACAGAATGAATTGTGGAGCAATAACACTAGGAACAATACCTGCAAAAGCCAAACAGACATGATCATCAAGTGCATACATTTTCCTCTTAGTACTTTCCTCTTGAAGCTTGGTGACAGATTTTTTTTTCTGTGTATCCAACAGAATTGTATCTAGCCCCCAAATTCCGACCTGCGAGATGAGAATAAATAAATTGTCCTTATTTCCAGTATTAACTTTATTTATGTTAGGCAGAGGAGATGTTATAATACTAAGTCTTTTCACAAGGACATCAGCAAACAGCTATGTGGAGGCTGTGTCATCCTCCCCAAACAGTAAATATTAATTTGACATCTGTTAGGAAGGAAAAATGATAAGATGCGGTAAACATCACAGCAGAAAGTTTCAAAGTTGCAGAAGTTGTGGTTTACAAATGCAGTAGAGAGGCAGCCCCTGAACAAAAGGCTTACAACCAAAATAGAAAATAACGGAAATAAGGTTGTTGCAGATGCAGATCAATGTGATAAGCAGTATTCTCAGTATACTTGCTGTTCATAGGTGCAATCATGGCTAAGCTGATCTGAAAGCTAACTGCTGACAAAGAAGGGTAACGCTGCTCCACTCTTGTGCCCCAGTAATTGTCTTTCCTTGCTTTGACATCAAAACTCATCTGCTCCTAATTTGTGAAACTCAACAGGCAGAAAACCACTTTTATAGAAAACCAATTGTTTTTCTACTAATTTAGCTTCCCTAAACATCTCAGTACAAGATCAGATGAGTAAAAGTGATGGCACAGGAGACAGAGCAGGAACATGTGGCCGTGAGTGTACAGGGGGCCTAAGGAAAAACTTGGCTTTTGATAACAGCTACCTGTGAGGTTTCCTTAGCTATAAGATAATGCCAGACTGCAACTTGAATGCTGTCACTGGTTTCATAGGTATTTTGGTGGGGAAGAGTTTTTACGGTAGACAATGATGTACTATGGCCATTTATGAGAAGCTCCTTTCCATATCCACAGGTAGAAAGAAAGATGAAGACAGCTGCTTTGAAAACTTGTAAGAAAGACTAATGGAAAGGATGTTAGGGTCAACATCTCAAGAGCAGATAAGAACATTTTTTTCTTTCACAGTTGGTTTGAAATTTGGTATTTCCCTTCATAAAGCCTTTTTCTCCTAACACAAATCAATGAGTGCTGAAAAGGAAAGAAAAACTGACCAGAAATGTGTCAGGTCTGACAATGCGCTGAAAAAAACAAAAGAACCATATGATCTATGATAAATAAACTAGGATTTTGAGCTGAAAGTCTCAAGCATGACCAAAATAGCACATAAGCATCTCCTCCCTCCTTTGCTTTCTCAGTCTTCCTCAAAGATGCTCTCCTACCAACACTAAGGAATTGATGAAAAAGAGGGCTTACAGAAACACACAAGTAGTCATTTTCTTGCAGAAATTTATCATCTTATCCAGCACTCAAGAAAGAAAAGATCTTGGAGTACACTACATACAAAACTCATCCCTTTTTCACACAACTTCCTTGTGATAAATATTTTCCTTATCACTTAGCAAAGCTTTGCTACATCACAGCCAACATCAAGCTTCTCATTTTCTGTGACTGTTTTATATATAGTACACAAAGAGTAAAACATTACATAAATGAATGCAGAAAATTGTACATTCTTTTAAAAATATATAAGCTGATATCTTAAGGCATTTAGGAAGAACAATAGACTATGGTTTCATACTTCTACAATAAATGTTTGCTCTTTAAAATATCCAAACCAACTGGTACATACAAATTAACCATCAATTCTACTTGTTTTAGAGCTCATATAACTTCCATTTTATACAGGCCAGCAAAAGCTTTCACAGGCAATTTTGTGTTACCTTTTCAATCCATTACAAGTTTAGTCCTCTGTTCTAGTCCTACAATTTATTACTTCACTTACAAATCAGGTCTGAACCAATAAGTATCAATAAACACAGGAGGTTTCATCTGCTTCTCTTCACCAGAATTTGACCACTATCTCTTCCATTGGCTCTCCTCATCATAATTTCTGATGAATTTCAGTTTTTTGTATCCTATCCCCAGAGAGCAAAATGACCTCTTGTCCTCTTGTTCTTCATGGGTTATAATTTCTTGTCCATGCCACTGTCTAATCAACTTTTCAAGTTGATGCTGGCCAAACACTAAGAGGATGTCTGGGAAAGACAAGCATCAACAAAAAGTAAAAACTCTACTTAATATTTTAAATAAAGAGATAAACTCTGAATCCTACAAAACAGAATCATTCCAAACTGAATTATTCTCGATAGCTAAATCAGCAGGGTAAAATCATACATCACATATGGCAGAATCAAAGGCCCACTTGGAATGAGTAGGAAAGAATGTAGCATTTAGAAAACTGCATAATTAACTTATTTGAACAACAGTACCTTATTCCTGCAAAAATATATACACACTAATATGTGAACATATTTAGAAAGTTATGCAAAATCACATTTTGTCATTATTGATGGCTAGTAGTATTTAATAATAACATGTAGATTACATCATTGAACAAAAGACTCCTTTTTTATTCCCATAGAACCAATAGGTTCCTATAGATGCATAGGTATTATTATGGCCCACACTCCTATCAGGAAGGCTTCTAATTAGTCTTTTAATTTAGAATTTTTCTTACTAATGTCCAAAGCAAACTCAACTTGATTTTCAGATGGATTTAATAGTAAGATACATTGCTATTTGACTTGTAAAATAATATATAGCAATTATCGAATAACACTGTGATACTATAGAGTATCTTTTTAGAATACAGTCAGGCTTTAAAATGTCATATTGTATAAAACAAAAAGATGGGGAGTGGTAAAAAGCATTGCTACATCCTTAAAGCAAAATAAATCCTAGAAATCAACAATTACTATTTTTCTCTGGTTTCATATGTTGCTTAGAGAAAATTATAGTCAATTTCTCTTTGTAGAGTAGTTCAAAGGCAGTTTACCTATTTCTAGCATGCATCCCTAGATGCTCTCATTCTAGAACAATGGAAGACCAACGCCTTTATTTCCTACCTTGTAAATACCAACTTCTCCCCATGGATGCAATCTCCTGTTTTGTACAGCAAGACCTCCTCTACCCTGGGACCCTGTTCTCACAGGCTGCACACACAAGAAGCATCTTCCTTCTCCTCCCTTTTGCTCTGACTTGAAAAGAAACATGTATAGGTGTGTATAATGCATATATATATATGTTTACAGTAATGAAAGTTAGAGGCAGTACCATTCCAAGCAACCATTCATTGTACTTCACAGTCTATGTTAGAAATTTGGACTAGATTAGATAAAGGAAATATTTAAAAATGTCATAGTTATTTTTGGTAGTGATTTTCTTGGCTCTTGAATATACATACATACTCAGCTCCTGCATTTTCGCTGATGATGGGACTACTCAGGACAGAAAGGCATAAGTGAGTAAACTCTCACAGGAAAGGAGTTTTAGCCTTCAGTCAATTATGGGCCTTCTGAGCCATCCCAATGACTAAATTACTGCATACATCCCAAATACAGAAATGGAGACAAAGAAATGGGGCCACGTCTGGAAGGATGAATACCATGGTACAAACAATGATGTGATACGTGTTCAGCAGAAGTTTGTTTTGGCTCCTTTTAAACATCATAAAACATGAATATGCTATATCTGTCATTCCAAGCTAAGAGTGAAAGGTATGCATTGTGTGTATAAGAAGTGTTACAGAGCCTCACTCAGCAACTGGATCTCCAGTCATCACAATTTTATCCTGGAAAATAAGTGGAAGAAAGCAAGCAAGAAGCAAGAATGCTACAGACATTAAAAGTGAAAAACAATAAGTGTGCATTCCATACAAGATTTTAGTTAGAGTATATTTTCCCAAATTGGTTTCAAGCACAGTAATAGTCACAAAGCATTTGTACAGAAACGTGAGTATGTTGTTGCTTTTGCTGTGCTTTGTTGTCACTGAGGTGCTGTGTAAGAGAAATGGCACCACTGGTTATTAACAGTGACAAGGCTATGTCTATAATCTATTTTTGGTCAAATATAACTGTACTGCCTGCTCTGTATCTCATTGTATATATGTTTTTTTTTATTCCTCAAAAGAATTAATCTTTTAAAACCTTTTGATAAAATATACAGTGACTTTGAGATACACTATGTATAGAAATTTAAAGAACACAATGTTAAATGGCTATTTATTGTTCTTCTATTATTTAAGAAGCAATATATAGAGTATATTGACAAAGAAAGCAGACAGAAGAGAACAAAACCAAATGTTGTCTATGTGAGACAGCAGCTGGAATGGAGCATGGAGTTCTGCCTTGGCATGGATCAGGAGGCAACTGGGAGCTGCTGGGGCAGAACAACATGAGCAAAGTTGTTCTGGGTGTCTTCAGACACAGGCTTTCTTCAGATAGATGGAAGAAACTTCATGTTTGCAGGCCCTGATCCTCATGAGGGACTTTAACCATCCTGATAACTGCTGGAGCGGCAGCAGCGTTGGCCACAAGCAATGCAAAAGGTTTGGGGAGTGGAGACTGGCAAATCCCTAACAAAGGTGATGCCAACACAGAGCGGTGCTTTGCTGGACCTCACGCTTACAAACACGGGAGGACTGGTTGGGGATGTGAAGGTCTGAGGCAGCCTTGACTGCAGTGACCATGGGAAGGTGGAGTTTAGGATCCCAAGAGGAAGGAATGAAGCAAAAAGCAGGATCACAGCCCTAAATTTCAGAAGACCAGAATTTGGCACAATCAGGGACCTTCTTGAAAGAGTCCCATGGGATGTGGCCCTGGAAATAAGAGGAATCCAAGAGAGATGGACAGTTTTCAAAGATCAGCTCCTCCAAACTCAAGAATGATCCACCTGACCTGCAGGAAGTTGAGCAAGGAGGCCTACAGGGATAAGCAAAGAGCTCCTGATAAAACCCAAACATAAAAAGGAAGCATACCAGAGGTGGAAGCAGGGACAGGTGACCTGGAGCAATACAGAGACACTGAGCATGTAGGGAGGAGAGAGCAGCAGAATTTTTTTTTAGCTCAACCTTAGTAAGGTTTTAGACAGTTATCTCCCGTAACATTCTCACAGGCAAACTGAAATACTGATTAAATAAGTGTACAGCGAGGTGTACTGAAAACGAGCTGAGCTGCCAGGCTCACGGGGTTGTTGTCAGTGGCACGGAGTCCAGCTAGGGGCCAGTCAGTAGTGATATATCTCAGGGGTCAATACTGGGGCCAATACTGTTTAACTTCTTCATAAACACCCTGGGAGACAGTACACCCTCAGCAAGTCTGCAGATGTTCCAAGACTGGGAGGAGTCGTCAATGTAACCAGACGGTTGTGCTGCCATTCAGAGGGACCACAAGACGTTGAAGAGATGGGCAGACAGGAACCTCATGAAGTTCAACAAGTGCAAAGTTCTGCACCTGGGGAAGAACAATCCCATGCACCAGTACATGCTGGGGGCCACCCAGCTGGAAAGCCGGCAGAAGAGGACCTGGGGGTCATGGTAGACAAGGTGAATGTGAGCCAGCAACGCGTCATTGCAGCAAAGGCAAAGTGCATCCTGGGCAGCACTGAGAGCAGCACTGCTAGCAGAATGAGGGAGGTTTTCTTTAGGGCATGGGGCCAAGCCCACTGAAAGAAAATCACGCTGGATATGATTATCTTTCTATATTCCCTCAGCAAGTTGTTGATTGGGATTGTGACAATAAGATACAAGTACTGTCCTGTAGCCCTCCACTCATCTCCTCTGTCCTTCATGGTCATGAGTCTTCAGAAGGCAGAAGCTGAAGATGATGCAGATGTGAGAGTCCCCAGAAGCATCTCCAGAATAATAGTGTACCTCTCCATTGCAAAAGTGTTGCCTTTAACAGATATGAATATTCAGATCATCAAGATCATTGCTACCTTTTCTTCAGCACCGCTTGGCAGTGCCTTCTCATGTTTATCTTTTCTGCTTTGCATTTGACATTCAAAAAATGAGAATGTTAGTGAACTACAGTGCTTTGCTTCTATGTCCTAAAATAAAATAATAGCCTCTAAGAATTGTCAGTTCTAAGGAGGCTTCGATTAGATGTTCTGCTATTCTTTATTTATAGCATACATTCCTAGTAGCTAGAGATTCCCTTTTGAAGAATAAAATCAGGACACAGAAAGATTTTTCTCACCACAGCTGTTGCACTTAGTCCCATTAGTGCAAACTACTGAACCTGCTGTGAGTTCCTTTATTCTAAATATTTATATTTGCAGACTAAAATGACAGATACTAGAATAAAAATTTAGCATCTCAATGATTTTTTTCTGGGTTTGTTATTGCCCCTCTGGACCATGGCAGAGCCACCAATATCCTTGTAGTCTGCAGTGCTGTTTGGGCACTTCACTTTATATCAGAACATATAGGCCTGCATTTCAGGTGCTACTTCTTATTAATATTCTCTACAACAGCCAGTGCAGAATACAAATGGCAAAATTGAATAAAACAGACAAGAAGCTGACAGAATAAATTGAAGACAAATTTATCTAGTTAGTATGATCTCTTCTAGGAAGTAAAAAGCACCATTTACACTACCAACAGTCTGATATTGTTGTGTATTTTGATAACAAGTTACTGTTTATTAAATAAACAGCATCTGAATAATTTTCAAGACTTAACCATTTACATAGGCAGACCTTCAGGTGCAAGCTCCATTTTGCAACAAGATGAATTAACGTGGAGACATGGCATGTAGGACATCCCAGCAAAGTTACAAGATCACACCAAGTTTTGTTGGTGAAGAAATGCTAAACCAAAACCAGCATTTCTTCCTTTTGCTGTCTTCCTTTTTCATCTGCCGAAAGACACTCCTTCCTTGGGATCTGCTCTGTTACCTGATTGTATTGCTGATGTTACAAAACACATGCATAAACATCCTTTTTTTTTTTCTAGTTGCAAGATGAAAAAGTAGTCTACCCTGAAAAACCGGCTCAAATTCACCCTGTCATCCTATTAGCAGTAGATCCTGAGCTATCGTACTTACTATAGTAAAAAAAAAAAAGTAGGTTTTTTTGTCAATTTGAAGTGAATGCCCAAAATTAGGTGGTGTCACCAACATGTTAAAGGCTTTGTCTGAGAAATGTCTCTCAGGAATCATTCTCATCTTTGATGCCGAGACCTTTAGTCAAGCAGGTTTAAGTAGATGGTGCTACCATAAAATTCTTTGCTGTTGTCTTTCCTGCATACGTATCTTTACAAATGCTAAGTTTGAAATTTAAATTTTAAATGTAAATTTGAAAATGTTAATAAATCAGCATTCTGTATTTTCCTGCTTCTGGATGGGAATGTCTGTGGTTTCCTTCTCTTACTTATCTCTTTTATTACAGATCATAAAAATGTCCGAAAATACAGACAGAAAGTGGAGATCACTTACCAGACTGGATCACTGCATATATTATAGGTTTCTCCAAAACAAAATGAATTCCTCTGCAATGAGGAATTTTGACATGATCCTGAGAAGATGAAAATTGCTCTACTGTTAGCATTTTATTTCAAACAGACAGCTTTCTCTAGGAAATAAATGTTAATGCTTTCCAGACCCTCATCTCAGGAACCTACTACTTGTTACTGAGAAACGCGAGTTGGAAACATGGGTAAAAAAACTTCCAGAAAAGGACCTATGCTTCTCTGCCCGCATTCTTTTCTCTCAAAAAAATATGACATACTCAAATGCACATCACCAAGAAAAAGACACTAGGCTCACAAAAGTTGGAACAGGGGTGGAAGATCCGATTGAAATGTATTTCCATTGGGAACTCTTGGTGATGATCTAGATTTATGCATCTAAATTAGAATTAAATAATGTTAAGGTTGCGAGTAACTCACAAGAGCAAAGAAATGTGCAATTAAAGAGAAAATCTACCATATGTCCTTTGATATCTAGGCATATTGCAGTGCATTAAGAAAGTCATAAAAGAGACACCCTGTTGTGGTTATGTGTTCTGAGACATGTGGCACATTTCCATTGTAGCTATCCATTTCTCTGCTTGTATGCATCTGTCCCATTATTTAAATGTTGATTTTGAGTGTGAATTTCCCTTTGCATGGTAAAAAAATGGAGCTGTGGACTCTCTTTTCAATGTTTCTTTAGATCTGTTGCTATTTGTGAATGTGGAAGTCCAAGATGTTAAACATAGGTATGAAAAATCATCACAAAGAGGAATAAATGTATTTAATCATCAGACAAAATTAGGCAAAGGAGATGGTTTTAGTTACTATGAATGAATGATTTTATATCTTCCTCTAAAGTCTGATACAGTTGAATTCCAAATACTGGTCTCTCATATTTTGCATGGAAACAGGAATGTACTAAAAATTTTCACATATCTAATTTGGACCATTTTGGGAAATACAATGGGAAATTACTCCTTTCATTTTAAGGTTCCTCACCTGTGGCATCTCGCAAGCCTATTTTTCTTCCTCTACTCAAGATCAATCTGAAAATGTGGGAGAATATGATGGAACATTCAGATCTTAAAAGCAGTATTTATGTGGCTGACATCTAACCTGTGTTGTCTCAAATGCTATGATCACCAAGACACTCCAATGCAAAATATTTTATAAACAGTGGTTCCGCAACCAGAGGATGAGAGCAAGACAAGTTATACTTGTAGAAAGAGAAAAACATTTTGTGGAATTCACAGTGTTCAGCATATTTCACGAGAAACATGTTTGCCCTCCAGTTGCTAAAGATGCTTGCAGCCTTGGGACACTTCCAGACACCTCACTAGTTCTCCAGAGCCAAGTATAAACTTCTGCTAAGGAAGTAAGTCCTCATACTTCTATTTGCAGCTGACTAGGAGACGATACCTTCTGATTGCATGCTGATTTGGCCACAGCTGTCTTGCATTCTTCATTCCTAGGATTCTTTGTTGTCATTTGTAGTAACTAGAAATAGTATCAATTTGAGCAGAGATATTAAAACAGTTATCCTATGAGTTCACTCCAAGATCATACTCCATGAATCACCATGGAGTGCATCAACTTTAGAAAAAAACCCAGATGTTTCTTGAACGCTTTCCTTTTTTGCTTTTGATTTCCTACAAGTATGATAGTGCTGCTGATGATAAAGTGTGTGGGAGAGAAAAAAAAAAACCCATACTAGTCCAAAAAAATGGACCCAGAAACCATAGTGATGAATGAAATGGTTAGAAACACAGCCTAATGGATATGCTGGCATCGCTCCTCCTTCCTTAGCATGACCTACAGTACAAGGTCTGGGCCAGAGACATCTTCTGGAAAGGAAAGCAAGCCAGATTAGCATCACATCAACTCAGGATCGCGTATAATCTGAAGAGACAGGGCAGAAGCAGTGCCATTCTGGTAACAGAGAGCATCATGCCCAGGTGGTGGGCCCTTGGAGAGGGGGATGCTGCGGGAATGCAAGAACAGCTTGAAGCCAGCAGCCTGGAAACCGGTTGTCAAGGGAAAAAAGCAGAGGGTGATGGGCAGTCACAGTCAACCCTAGGACAGCAGAGCCAGGAAGAGCAACCTCCACGGGGCCAGGGAAAGGAGCCAGCCTAGAAACAGTCTGAGGAGAGAGCATGCCAGTTGGGAAGCAGCTGTACAGCCACGGGGTGGCCATAGATGCCATTGACAAATGTGTGCTGTAACCAAAAGGGTTGGAGCTTGAGGGGAGAGCCAGGGACTTCAGCCAGCAACAGCTGAGAAACAGAGGAAGCAACGCACCGAGTAAGGAACGAGATTCACGTTTTGTGGTGTGGCATCATGTCACCGAGTAGTGCCCTGTCAGCCACAGCAGCACAGGCTTCTGTCAACAGCAAGAGCACACAGCAGTTTACAAAAGGCCGTAGCTTGGGAAGCAGACAGTACTCACAGCCTGCAGCACAGCACCGGAAAGCACATAGGCTGAGCAGGAGACATGCCTGGGAAAAAGCAGGTTTAAAATGATTCAGTTGGGGATTTTCGACTTTACTGTACCATTACCTTTGAAACTCTCACCCTTGTAAAGAACTGCCTTAAACTTTGCAAACTCGTACACAACGAATCTGTGGCGAAACCGAGATTCCCTCCAGCGGCCGCCCTGAAAAAAATCAAGGCCAGTTTTAGCACTTTCAGCGTCTCTAATTTATTTAAAGTGGCAGCAGCAGCTGCTCCTGCTTGCTCCGTTTCGTCCTCACGACAGGGGAGCTGCGGCCGCCCCACACCAGCGACCGGGGGTCGTACAGCGCCAGCCGCCGCTCCCCCCGCCCCGGCCCCGTTGCTGAGCGGCGGCGGCACAGGCGCTGCTGAAGGAACGGCACCTCCCGCGGCGGTTAGGGCCGGGCCGGCGCCCGCCAGTTCCCCTCACGGGTGGGCCCGGTGGTGCCAGGCCGAAACGGCCGCGGCTTTGCCAGGGGAAAGCAGGAGCCTAGGACCGGACCGGGTCAGGCCCAGCCCCTCCGCCGCCGCCTCTCGGCGCTTCCCAGAGGAGCCTCCCGCCTCGTCCCGCGCGGCCGCCAGACCGGACTGCCCGGGTGCAACCAACTGTCGCGGCGGATAGAGGGGGGAGGAGAGCGCGCCACTCGGCACGGCGCAGCACGCCCCTTGTAACGTGCGCACGGCAGCTCTCCCGTTCCCCCACCCCCGGCTGTACCACTTCACTAGCTGTCCGGCGCTGAGGCACGTCGGGCAGGAACGTACCAACGCTGTGGAGAGAAAGGGGTAGCCGAGAAGGCCGCGTGACAAGGAGAGCTCACGTTCAAAGGCGCAACGCCGATTCTCGGTCTCCTTGTTTTGGCCGAGCGGTGCGAGACGGCCACAGTCTCACTAGGGCTCCCCCTCGCAGCGGGAAAGTAAGAAGAGCCGGCGCTCCTCTTTAACACTTCCCCGGCGGGACGGGGATGAGCCGGCCCGCTGGGCAGCTGCCCCCGCCCCCCCCTCCCTGCGCGCGCGCGCAGCGTTCTTCCCGGGTCGCTGCCGCCTCCCGCCGCTGCTGCTGGTTCCGCGGGGCGCGTGAGCGAGCGGGCGGGCGGCGGGGGCGGACCCTGCTGGTAGCGGCCCGACATGTCGGTGGCGTTCGCGGCCCCGAGGCAGCGGGGGAAGGGAGAAATCACGCCGGCCGCCATCCAGAAGGTGAGGGCGAGAGGAGAGGAGAGGAGGGGAGGGGCCAGGCTCCGGCTCCGGGGGCTGCAGCTGCTTCCTGCCGCCGGGCCGCGCGGGGAAAGGGGGTGGCGGCGCGGCCGCCGCCGCGGAGC